>BHFT01021187.1:0-66442 GCA_004320025.1 Laticauda laticaudata
GATGGATAGAGAGTATGAAAAACGGACACAGTGAGTACAGAACGGATACATCGCGTTAACCAACGGATGGCAAGTGTTTCTCTCCGTTTTACATTCTGTTTCCATCCGTTGGTGCTGTGTGACATGGGCTTAACACTCTGCAGAGGCATGTTGCAGCCTTGCCCTCTGTTTTATCCTTAGCGGGAGTAGAATCTTTGTCTAGACATCCCATGATCTGCACGTTTCTGAAGGGTGCTACAAACCTGAGGCCTCCAGTGGTCATTGAGATCCCACATGGGACTTCTTTAAAGTACTGCAGTTGCTGAAAAGGTCCCATTCAAACCACTGAGGTCAATTCCCTTGCAGTTTTTTTGTCTTGTAAGATGGCATTTCTGGTAACGACCACCCCTTCTAGGATTTTGGTCCTGGCAGCCTTGTCTGTCAGGAAAGATATCTAGACCCTACCTTTTGTACCTAAGATTAATACTGGGTTCCTCAGATCCCAACATATAGTGTTACCTGATTTCTGTCTCCTTCCGCTCCACGACTCAGAGCGCAAGTGGCACTCCCTTGATGTTAGCAGGGCACTTAGAATTTACATCAGACGTTCCTCTAAATTGAGCAAAACTGAGCCCATGTTTGTGTCCTTTCCCCTTCCCATTGGGGGCAACAAAGCCTCTCTTTCCACCTTGAGGAGGTGGATCATGGCATGCATCGCACAGGCCTTCTAACCAGAGCCCTTCCAGTACCCCAGGGCCTAATGGCATAGTGCCTTGACTTCAACTGCCTGGGCCACCCAGACACCCCTAGTGGAGATTTGCAGAGTGGCTACGTTGACCTCCCCATTTCTCTGTTCATCAGACATTACTGTCTGGACTCCTATGCCTCGAGGAGTGCAGTTTTTGGCAGATGGTTGCTTCAGTGAGTGGTACCAACTTCGGAGAGACTTGCCGGATGAGGACCCTCCCGTGGACATGTGGGCTTTGGTATGTCCCATTCTGGGCTCTCGCAGCAGCATTCAGAAGAATGGGCGTTGGTACCTGAGAACGCCCTTTCTATAGATGCTGCTAGAGAACCCAGCCCCTCCCTTATTTCATCCGGACCATGGTAAGATATTTAAATGTTTAGGTTAAAGATTCTGTTTGGCTTTCAGAGACACATCCTAGAGTCTGTCCTACAGTCGCCAAAGCTGGGGGGAAACTCCCACAGGCAGTCCTTTTTATACAAGACAGACTCAGCTTGATGATGTCATCAGGAGGAGTCTAACCCATCCTGGGCTCTTTAGCAGCATCTATAGAAAGGGCATTCTCAGATAAATTTACCAAAGCCCATTTTCATTCAGTTGTTGTTTTCTGAGAAGTCTCAGGTAGTATAATCTCTGCTTGGATAGGCAGCTTATATTTGGATAAGCAGCAAAACATTTCAAACCAAAAAAAGTTATAGGAAGACAATTTTCTGCATACAATTACCTCTTGATGCCCATCCTCTGTTTTCTGACCAGTCTTGTTTAAGAAAAGTGACAGTTTTAATTTTGTTAACAGGTAATGATTGGTGTGAAGATATGTAGATAGATAGATAGTTTAATGTTACAACTGGCAGGCGTTAATCAAGGACTGGTTGAAGGCTCTCTTAAAACACTCGAATATTGTGATATCTGGATTTAGAGCAAGCCATTTTCCTTTCAAGTATATCTCAAAAAATGTTATTTTTCAAGGAGAAACACAGAAAATGTATTAACTTTTTTTGTAAGTGTATGTTTTTTACTACATATATTAGAATGAAATTTCAAATTGTACTGAAGTTGTGACACTCTCTCATAAGCGATCCATAGCATAATTCTGTACTTAAAATGCAGGGATTTTTCCCCTAGTTGGCAAGCTATTGTATTTTAATTTGATTCTAAATCTATACAAGATCTTTGGACAAAAAAAATTCTTCTGGTCAAAATGAAGACAGTTCTGCAATTAATACTATTTTTTTTTCTTTTTTCAGGTAACAACTAAAGGAACATATAAAAACTAGATTTGATCTAGTCTGGTGCCTTTCTGTTGCTGACAGTTAAGATGATGACTCAGTATGCAATGCTGTATACTTAAACTGATGAAAGTTGCCAGACAAAACTTTATGTTAATGTTTGTCCTTAATGATTTTATTGATCCTAACCTACATTTTTAAAGTAAAAATAAAAGACAGAATAATCAATTCCTGACTATACCTTAAGAATAATGTAAAATGTATAAGAAACTACATTATAAGTAAAAACTAAAGGCTATTAGACCTTGTCAATAGCCCTGGTATTTTATGATAATCTCGCATCCAATATTGATCAGGTCCCACACCTGCTTCACTTTTCATCTCCAACCTACACAACCTTTCCACTCCCAGTTTCACAATTCTAATCAGGGATGGAAAAGAGCAAAACAAACTGAGCCACTAGAATTAAAACACTGTGTTGCTAAATTGCTATGGCATGATTTCAAGGACTAGATTAGGGTTAGGTTATTGGGGGGGGGGAATATGCTGCAGAGGCAGGTTCCCTAGTGTAGTAGGAAACAATCCTACTACAATCCTAACAATCATTGTACAAGTAGTCAAGTACTTCTTACTTAATAATGGTACTTGAAACTGGCAATTCCATCAGTGAGTGATGAAGTTGTAAATCGCAATGTCACACTATCATGCCAACTTAAAAGAGCAGTTTAGGTTGCCATTGCCAAGCAAATCCCACATTGCTAAATGCGATGTCATATTTGCCACCTCCTGCCAACTGCCTCATTGACTTTGTTGGAATTCAGCAAAGTAAGTCACAAATGGTGATCGCACAACTGTGGGATCACAACCATCATAATTGCTATCTAGTTGCCAAGTGCCCTTTAAATTGCGACCCTGTGATTGTGGGGTTGTTAAGATAACTACAACTAAGAGGAACAGCGTTAAGTCTCCCATCACAACTCTTGAAGGGTCGGGGTCATTCAATGAGATCTACCTGTGATGTCATACAATAAAACCTCTTTTAAACCAAGATAACCTTATTTCTAGTCCCTAATCACCCCACCGCTCTGGTATCTTTTTCCTCCTCATAAATAGACCCAAGAGTATGTGTAATCCATATAAACACATCTTTCATTCAGACATTCAGGCTACAGGTATCTCTACTCCAATTTGTTGAGACTGCTTGGGCCAAAGCTACTCTTTTGATATTCAAGAAGGGAATCATTCGCAGCCTATATTCTTTCCAGCTGACTAAATTAATAAGTCCATGTCTTCTTAAGAAGCTGCACCTAACAATTACACTTATTATATATGTGTTTTCTTAACAAAATATCTTACCAGCCCTGCAATAGCTGGAATGAACCTTTTGGATTTTCTCCCAATTAATAACTCTGGTTTTTTTCTTGTTCTCTGTTTTTGGTACATGACCAGCAAGCTCCTTCAACATAGCAGTGAAATGGGACAGCTAATTATCAACGAATCCACCCTGCTACACCACATGTGGCAACTTTTATCAGTGCAGGACAGCTGCATTCTCTGTGTTTGAAGTGAAATGTCACTCTCTGCTATGCAACAAGACTTACATCACTAATGATGCCTTGACGCTCCAGAAGAAACAACTAAAGCCTAATTAAAAATTCAGATTTGTTCTCCTAAGCATAACAATATTAACTGCTTTTCCATCAGGACCTTGTTACATCTTTACAAAATGTTTGCCTATCCAAAAAAAAAGCATAAGAGGAATAGGATGAAAAATTGTTGTAGACTTGGGGCATTATTGAAGAGTTTTTAAAAGGCTGTTATGGTTGGAACCAAACCAACACACAATCATGTAAACCAGATTTTTTTTTTTTACTTCGCTCCTTCAATTCTAATTACTACACACTGCACATTGTTTTTGTAAGAAAAATGGTTCCATACAGATTTATTAGCTGTAACACTTTGGGTTGCTTTTGGTTTCTTGAAATATCCAACTGATTTTTAAAAGGGGGGGGGGGATTGTATGGCAACCAGAAACTACAAAAAGGTGATGACTTATTAAACTGGCCCATTTCACTTGACATTAAATATTTGAAAACTAACACAATCCACGTATACCCCAAAGTTTAATTTGGTTGATAAAAAGTTAAATCAGGATTTGTTCAATCCAAAGTGTGAATATAATAAATGTTCATATATTGACAAATAATTCATGAGTCACATGAATTTCAATCCATCCTGTCTTTCAATCCATGATGATGTCAAAATAACTTCTACATTACCTAATTGCACTATGTAGTTTGTAATTATGACTAGTTCCAGGTAAGCCCAACTTGCCTCACAGGTTGTTGTCGTGGAGAAAATAGGAGGAAGAAATTATCTTGGATATGTTTGCCATCTTGAGTTATTTATTAAAATAACCAAAGTGGGATATAAAATAAAATAAAATAAATAAAAGAACACAATACAATAAAAATATAAAATTAAGCATTAAGTATGTTTGCCACTTTAAGTTACTTATAAAGTAAAAAAGATGGGATAAAAATTAAGGTCATCCAGCTGCCTTTGTGCCTAAGACAGGACTAGAACTCACTTCTGTTTCTTACCTAATGTCTTAACCACTACACCAAACTGGCTCTCAGGATAATATAATCAGAATTAAATACAATAAAGAAATTGATCCATGGTGGCGCAGTGGTAAGAATGGGGTACTGCAGGCTACCTCTGCTGTCGGCTGCCTGCAATTTGGCAGTTTGAATCTCACCAGGATCAAGGTTAACTCAGCTTTCCGTTCTTCGGTAAAATGAGGACCTGATTCCTGGGGACAATATGTTGATTCTGTTAACCACTTGAAGAGGGTTATAAAGCACTGTGAAGCAGTATATAAGTCTAAGTACTATTGCTAAATATAAAATCATCACCATACAAATTACTTTAAAAATAAGGTGTTTAGGATTTCAAACAAAATATGCACAAAGTAAACAGCTGTATAAAATTCACTTCATCTTTCCCAATTGGGTTGCCCCTATTATTGCCCAAAAACGTTAAGTAGATAAAGCAACACAACAGGGACTGACAACTAAATCATTAAGCGAAGTAGTTGCTAAGTTAAACCACGACAGTGCTTATGATCTTACTTCACCTTTCCTTTGTTTACTAATCTGCAAAGGTGGTATATGTGAAGATTGGTCATAGTGTTATTTTTCCATCACCACTGTAACTGATATTAAACAAGGCAGCCGCAAAACAACTTCCTGTATATTAAATCTATGTAGCCATTACATGTACTATAGCAGCTGTCTTCTTTTACTAAGTATATTACCAATAGTTTTGAGTTTGTCTGATTTTGTTTTATGTTTACAACTTTAAATGACCTTTCTACATTAAAAGTCTCACAGGCAGAGACAATTGCAAATATCTTACAATTCCACAAATACAGGTAGTCCTCGACTTACAATCACAATGGAGCCCAAAATTTCCATTACTGAGAATGATAGTTAAATGAGTTGTGCCCATTTTACAATTTTTTTGACCACAGTTATTAAGTGAATTATGTAGATATTAAGTGGCTTCCCAAGTTAACTTTGTCAGAAGCCAGCTGGGAAGGTTACAAATGATGAGCACGTGGGACAGTGCTACTGTCATATAAATACATGCCAGTCATCAAGTGTTCAAATTTTGATCATGTGACCATGGGGATGCTATAACAGTTGCAAGTATGAAAAGTGGTCATAAGTCACTATTTTCAGTGCTGTTGTAACTTCAAATGCTCACTAAATGGTTGTATATCTATGTCTACCTGTAGAATGTTTGTATCAAGAATTCCCTAACATGGGCTATCACATAGTAAATCACCCACTCAAGACATCATCCTCACTAGAATCAAAACTGATGCACGGGAATAAAAGAAAGTAGGTTTATCTTGGCTTTTGACACAACGCACAACTTTAGTATGGTTTGACAACAAATCGGCAGCCAGAGTCGCTCTTTTGGAATAAGTTTACTATGTTCAAAGAATTGAAGTCATTGTCAACAATCTAGCTACAAATAATTTACACTGGCTATGATTCCCCATCTACAAACCCACCTTGAGGCTATCAATGCAAGTTTTAGTACAATGCCCAGTAAGCCATATCCAGAAGCCAGTTCAAGCTGGAAAATTGCCATATTTGCCATGGATTCACTTATCCCTTCACGGATTCTGATGACTCTAAGAATAGCCCCTAAGCTTACATAGCATTGTTCCTTCAATATATCAAAACAGCTAGCCTCCCTAATTTCCAGCCAAAGAATCCATCTATTCATAGTGCTTTATAACAGCTACCCAATTCCCAAATTACAAAGATAATCTAACTAGCTGGTTTGCTGGCTGTATCAATCCTTCATATGCTTACACTCTAATCCAGTAGTGTCCACTCTGCAGCTCATGGGGTCACATGCAGCCCTGGACAGCTAGTAATACAGCCCTACAAGTTTGTAAACTTTTTACATTATTATGTGATTTTAGCTATATTTATATAAATTAACTATATTATATATTTTATATGCAGACCAAGACTCAGTGCAACCTAGGGAAGCCAAAATGTTGGACGCACATGCTCTAATCTGTCTTTAGACATAGGATATCCTTGTCCTTTGACTTGCATACCAGAACCTGCACTCCAAAAATAGGCAAATGGAGGATCATGATAAAAACCACATTTGACCAGATTTTATATAAATTAAATGCACACTTCGTCTCTGTGAACTCAACCATTTCTCCCTTCATGATATTATTTAGAACGAAAATTCTGTTTGGAAAGCATTCAACACTCTCCTGCAAAACCTGTACCCCTTATTCTTTAACTATACTATAACTATACCACATAACAGAAAAAAAAACTTAAACCTAATTAAAGCTAAAACCATACAGTACCTAACTTGAGTAATTTTTAGTTGTAGTTGTATAGATATTGTGGGATTATAGCAATATTCATTTGTTCACTTTTGCCTGTCTTATAAAGCTTGACTGTTTGGGATAAACTAAAATAATTTCACTTATGCCAACTTAGTCCAAGTACTGCTAAACACACACACAAAAAATGAACAAGAAACAGAAATGTTCCCTTCTTATATTTCTTTCAGCTTTATTAATGTTAAAATAATGTAAATAGCAATGCATAAGGCTTTGGCTAGAAATACAATGAATGTAGAATGTATAACAGAAACCCTTCAAGCCAAATATACAGTATATACTAATGTTAAAGGCAGTACTATGTCAAAAAGTGTTGACAATTTTTGGCAACCTAACAATTCTCACTACTCTAAATCTTCAGCCTGCAAAATACTTCATCCTGTTATTAGGTACTCCCATCTTGGAAATGAACTGCTGACCCTTGTATATGTCAAATCTATTTTTCCTTCATTAAAGTAGAAATCTGAGGCAGTTTAGTATCACACTGTTATTATGGAATACTATACTATTACTTCAAATTTTCCCTTTGTAATGTGACCTAGGCAACACTAAAAACTTATTAAGGGCTGGAAAGTCATAAAAGTATAGTAGGAAAAAGAAGGTATGGCTAAATACACATACCCACTAAACATTTTTGCAGCAGTTCTAGATGTGTACCCTATTTGGTTAATATAGGGAGAAAAAAATCTATAGGGTCAAACCAAAAGACTATATATTCTTACACTGCTTCTCATGACTGCTGACCCTACTATGCCTGTCAAGACAATACAGCTAAACAGAAACCCAAAAAACCACCTCCTGTCTCCATACTTGACCGTTCAAGTAAAAAAGCCCAGGACTAACACAAATACTTGACATCCCTTCATTGTGTGATGTATTAATTTCATCTTATTTATTTCTTTAATTCATTTATAAAATTTATTTGCTGCCTATCTTGCCGCAAGTCGAGATGGTTTTAATCAATTAGTGATTCTCAGGAAGATCCATTTTATTTATATATTTATATACTGGATTTATATGATATTGCTTCAATCAATATCAGCCCTGACCAATATTTTATCATGTGACTATTCAAGATTCATCTCACTAGACAAGCAGATTAACAGAACTGAACACCGTCTTGTTTCATACCACGTGATTTAATCCCAATGACATCTTGTACTGAAGAGACAGGGGAACAGCTCAGAATTACAGTAATCCCATCCCATTTCTCAAGACTAGAGTTGAATCAGGAAATTCCTGACACAAGGTTTATAATAGAAGTAACAGAATATTCACTGGCCTAATTTTCCTGCCTATGCAGCAGAGATTTGTTGGCCACTGCAGTCCTTGCCGTGAACAAAAGATGTACAATATAAATCCAAAGTAGTGAACTGTTCAAGCCGAAGTGTCAATGCAATTATTTTCCAGGCTGTATACAGTTTAAGAATGATTTTATGAGATGACTTTCATGCAAAACAAATAGCAGGATTAAATCAACATGAAATGATCAATTCTTACAATATTGACATGAAGTGTGACCTTTGTGTATGCTGCTGATCCATCTTGTTAGCAAATTCTGTTCTTCTATTTTACAGATAATTCCAAAATTGGCATGTGAACTAGTTGGATCAACTTAAAAACAAATACAAAGAAAACAGCCCCTAAATCTTTAAAAATGGACACAAATAAAAAAATAGCTTACAGGTGATCCCCGGTCTGACCAAGAAAAACAGAGCAAAGGTGTTAAAAAGGCATTCTAAGTAGAATACCTCATAGTGTGAAAAGAAAGACCCATCTGGATTTCTTGAAATCAAGCTGGGAGTCACCTGAAGCTACTTTTCATTATTTAGAAAAAGGAATTCAGCAGATATGCATGCCTTACCCACAGCACACTATGAAAAGATTTTCTATCATGTCACATATGTGGTTATCATTCTGAACAGACAACATTTAATGTACATATGAATGAGAAATGAATCACTTTGATTATTATCCAGTACTAATTCAACTAATGCATTTCAAGTTTAAACCATGCACACATTCAGCTGAAAAATCTAGAATTAAATGTGATGTAGGCAAGTGTTTCAGCCAGCATTTTAATTAACCCATCTGGCCTTATGTATGTTTACTTTAAATAAGCCTTTCTCAATTCAATGGGATTTACTCCAGATAAATGTTCATAATACATACCTCACTGAGTTTCAAGAAACAAATATTCTTATCATTACTTCAAAATGTTCCCATGTGTCCTCAAAGTATATGTCCAGATGAACCAAAACTTTCCAAAGGGCAAATTATATACTGTATTTCAGCAACAAGAATTGCTACTTTTAAAGTGGGGGTAGGTGGTGGTGGGGCTATAAGCAACCATCCAATTTAAAAGTTGCAGACTTTTTTTTTTAAACATATAATGACCAGCCACACTATTCTGCCACACTATTTGGCACAAGTCTACAAACATAGTACCTTATTGTCAGTGCTAAGCCATTGACAAACTTTTTCAACAGGAAGAATGAAGAAAAATGTTAGCATTTTACATTATATAACAAAATAATATCTTTGCATGTATGTATGTATGTGTGCATGTGTGTATATAAGTAACAAGCATTGTTTTGTACCTAAGAATCTTATGAAGATGTCTTGTTCGTAAACCTCAATGAACAATTAAATTTTAAACTTGTATCAAAATGTGGAATACATTTTACATTCCATTATACCAAGTATAAAGGCTATATTTTCCAATCTAAATAAAAAATAAAGTATGAGGCATGCAAAATCTAAAAGTAGCTACAGTTATACGAACAAACTTGATCAAAGCATTAATTATATTTCCATGAAAACATAAAGAAAACTTAATTGCAGCTTACTATTTAGGATAATATATTCCTGTTCCAACCTTGACTTCCTATGCAGTAAACGTGAATATTTTCCATTATATACATATATGAATCCTTATCATTTTAAGAAAAGGTGTTATTCTCATAAAAACACTACACTTTTCATAATTTGTGGTATTATAATTGGAATACTGCATTAAACACAAAGGAGGAAAACAACTATTCACAGCTATAATCGAGACAGACCCTAATTTCTAAAAAGCATTCTGCATCTTGCAGCATTTTGTTCTTATAGACATGTTCACATTATCAAGGTTTCTGGCACAAAATGCTCCCTTGATTTTTTTTCTCACCATTCCAAAAGAGATTTGGTCATTATTCTTCATCCATTTATGAGGGACTGGAAAACATTTGCTCCCTCTCATATTCCCCATAGGCAATCTTGTATAATTTCCATTCATGCAAATTTTATCAAGTCAAGCTCTTAATACATTTCCCCAGATCCTGATATTTCAGCTTACCTCAAAGCCAACATTTCACAATAGATCAAAACATGGTTTATCGTTCTTCAAAGTTGGAATAAACACCATGATGCCTTTCATAATAATTCAGCTATAGATCCTCTCCTCATTGGTGTCATAAACTTGGGAGTGGCTACCTACTTTTTCCATTTGCATCTGCTTGTGTCACATACAATATTTTCCTTTTTTTTAATTTACACAATTACCTCCAGACCTTTACCTTTCTTAACTTCCCCAATCAGCTGTATCCGTACTAAAATATTGAGGGTCAGATCCAAAATATCTACAATGTATTTTTTCTCCAGTACTATCTATCATCTAAATCTTATTTTATTTCACCTATATCACAATTCAGTCTATTCCAAACCATATCCTTATAATTCCTTTTACGTGAATTTATCTTAGCCATCATTTTAGGTTTTTCTTCTATGCTGCTCCAAGCTACTTAGAACAGACTTGTAATTTAGTCTATTCTTATACATCTTATACATCTATCCCAATTATAGGACACCTGACCACACTTAAAACTATAGGGAAATTCTATTGTAGGACTGGAGATTTTCAGTGTAACAAGAATATTTGCCTACTTATTACCAGGAGTCAACAAAATTACAGCCTTCTTAACACAGTTTCTACTTCAGAAATCACAGCCTTCATTTCAAACCGAAGCTTTTATAATACAAATAGGTTCCTCTAAAATGAACAAAATATAAATAATAAAACTGCTTTAATCTATGGAGGGCATCTGGCTTTAAAGTTTTCCCTTACCAATAGTAGGCTATAGTTAGCATTTGCAGTGGGTATTTTTATTGAAATCAATAAATTTTTAAAAGCTGCCATTCTTAAAGACAGGCATTTTATTAGCTAAATATGCTTAAATTACACAATTGAAAGCACCTGTATAATCAATGTGTATGTGGTGAATACACCTTGATTGGATTAAAAGAGATCTCATACATACCCAAAGTTCTTCAAATGAAGGGATCCATTTTCACTACACAGTACAACAAAAACAAAACCCTGCAATAATCCTTAACAGATTTGCAAGAGACCACAGAATATACATAGCCTTCTCAAGAGGGAGAAACACGGTCTTGCAAGAAGTGACTTGTGAATTCTCCATAGTTCAGTGTATCAATAATTTACTACTATCTACCTTGTTAAGCGAAGTCATTTTAATGCATGGCTTCTTACTATAAAGGCCAGGAAGAGAAGAAGTGACAAAGGCTGAGCCCCAGGAGGGAAGCGAAACAAAAATATTTCAAAAGATAATGGAAGGGAGCGGGCTTGAAGAAGATAAAGAGCCATTTGGGCACAGACCCCTGCTGCTTCCATAGAAGTGTCTCCTTTTCAATCTGGGAAGCTTGAAAAACTGCCTTTGCCACTGACTACTTGCATTTGTAGAGTGTTGGGGATCCAATTTCACCTTTTGTCCAGGGAGCTGGCCCTTGGTGGCAGTAACACAGCTATTAGCCTCCTTTGCAGCAAGGACAATACTCAAACTGTCATTAATATGCAACCACAAAGGCAGGGATAGACCATAATTACCAATCATCTGGCTCCCTCTAAACTCGAGCAAATTATCCAGGGTCAGGAAATGAGTTTTTGCAGGAAAGAAATGAACTTGTTAAGTTGGATTCTTAAATTAGGAAAATAAATTATGCCTATCTGAAGCCCATTTTCCATTTATAATCCTGACGTTTTATACCAACCGACCCCTTTTTTGCTGTCTCAAATCTTTCTCTTTTTTTGCCTCTCAAATCTGTTGCTGGTTCTGAAGTATGAGTCGTGTGAACCCTGAGGATATTTTTCCAAAACGAGGCCTTCCTTTCCCACCTTTTTTATCAGCCACCATAAAGTGCCCAATTCAAGCCATACTTAAAATAATTAAGCACTTTTGCAAAGCAAAAGAGAAACTGCAAACCTAGCCGTCATTTAGTCCCAATAAACACGTCGATAAAATATCCGAGTACCGAGGCAAGAGTTTTAATGCTTTTCATTAACTTTCTTTTTGAAGAAAACTTGGTCCACAGAACGGTTTTCAGGACTGAAAGCAGCACGAAACAATGAAGCCGCGTTCCGGTTTTTGGATTCACGCTTGGTTAAACCTTCAGTTATTTTATGACAACTGGGTGTTTTCCCAATCAGCCGAAACTCGGTAGGCGCAAAAGGATTCGGATTTCCGTCTAATCTTTTTCAAGATAGCATATTTTTACTGGATGTTGGAAGGCAGAGCACAAGTATGCAGAATGCCCAGTTGCAAGTTTCTCTTCCTTCCCTCCCTCCCTCCCACCCCCGAAAGTATCTCTGCCCAGGAGGCAGCAGGCTAAATCCAGGAGATCGTGTTTCAGCATTCATCGATGCTCTCGTATGAAAGGGTACGGGAGGCTTGCCCGGATCAGAAGTCAGTCAGCGGTCGTGAGGAAACGCACGTTCTGGTCGCGGAGAAACTTTCCTCTGCCCTCTCCCCTCCGCGCCCCCCCTCCCCCTCCCCCGCACCCGTCCCGTCTCAAGGAAGGATGGGGGAAGAACCTCCGGTCGAGAGATTCCCCTCCGGTTCCTTACCAATTGAGGCCCCGAAACTGCTCTTCCATCAGGGCATTTTAAGAAGAGAGAAGACGGAGGATCCGGAGAAGCATCACCACGAAACGAGAGAAGGGGGAAAGGAAGAGCTAAGTCGATGGAAGGGAGGAAAACCAGGAAGGGGGGGGGGGAGGGAAAGGAGAGGGAAAGGAAAGAAGGAATCAAGGAAATAAAACGAGAAGAGTCAGGGCAAATAGGAAAGATTACCCACCTGCACGGTAACGACGCCCAACTCCTCCGCGGCTAGTTTTCTCATCTGAATGGCCAAAACTTGCGCTTCATCCAGAATGGAAAACTCCGAGTCGGCGGCGCCAAGCCTCCAAAAAAGTGCCATGCAGACGAACCACAGGGGCCGCTGTACTCCGCCGTCCCTTCTCCGGGAGAGAACCGAGCCGTCGGAGGAGCAAGGAGTTGATCGGGCGGCCTCCTCCGACCCGGCTGGCCTGCTCGCCATGATGCTGGCGGCGGCGGCGGCTGCTTTCCTGCCCTCGAGCGCGGCGCACAAACTTTCGCCGACGCTTCCCAAACTTCGGTGCGGGGCTGAGGGCGGGCGGCAGGCAGGCAGAGAGGGAGGAGGAAGGAGGCTGCTGCTGCTGCTGCTGCTGCTACGCCTCGGGGCTCCGGGGAGAGGCGGCCGAAAGCTCCATGCGGAGGCCGCCAACCACGAGCCCCCAGCGCGCCTGCTTCCAAGGGAACGGGCTCGGCTCCTTCGAAGCGAGCGCCCGGGAAGCCTCCTCGCCGAGAGACGGGCAGACGGACGCCTGTGCGCGCTCTCGCCTCACCCGTTTCGCGCTGCGTGCGGGGAGGAGGCGGGGGGGGGGGNCGGAGCTGAAAGAGGCTGAGGAGCGGCAGGGCCGGGATTGGAGTCAGCCGGGGGGTGGGGGGGGTGGGGGGAAGAAGGAAGGGAGGCGTCTGGTGCCGGTGCCACCAAGCTGCGCGTCGGCTCTTCTGCAACAACAATGCCTGGATTCGGAATTGGCGAGGCCCGGCCAGCCTCGCGCGCTTTGTTTCTCTCCCCTCACGGCTTTCGGAAACTTTTCCCTTTCAGCCAGCCGGCGGTTTGCAGAACCGCGTCTTAAAAGCTTCCCTCACCTGTTGAACCGAATATTTAACACCCTCCTTTTGGGGAAGTTTTCTTCCAAGTTTCCCACCCCCACCCCCACCCCCACCTCCCCTTGCTCCGCCCAGGACGAGAGTTAGGATTTCATTCGGGCATTTGATGAAGTGAATTTCTAGGGCGGCCGCGGTGTTGGCCTGTGCAGCAAAGCCCTCGAGGATTTTGTTCACGCTTTTCACGGCTGGGGAAGCGGATTGTCTTGCACTGTAAACTTCTGCGGGGTACCGCCCGTCAAATCCATGCAGGCCATGGGGATGTTCACACAGCCGGTGCCCATGTCAGCCAACGTTTTGTGCAAGATCGGTCCCTGTGGTCAGTGTATGGCTCAGGATGTGGTGTCTGTTCAGTACCTGGTGGTTAAAATGGTTAAGTGTGTTTTGTAAGGTGGACACAGTTTTAAAACAGTGAGATGAGAGATAAAGTAAAATTAGTGAGTCAAGAAGTAATCAATAAATAAATGAGAAGCCAGAGGGAAACGAAATGCATGAGTTGCAGACAGTGATAATTACCAATGGTTAGTGACGACTTCCAAAGCAGCTGGCAGGTCACAGCCATTATAACTGTAAAACACATATTGCATTATTACCTGATTAACTCAGGAACATTATTTAAAACATTGTTTAATCAATCAGGTTAAGCCTTCTAATAAAGTGCATGAAAGTAAGTGCTTTAATAAAATGATAATCCTTAAGGTACTGCAAAGTTAGGAAAAAACCTGTTGCTCACTCATGGCTCCTCTAGTTTTTCCCAAGAGGAAAAAAATGCGAAGAGAATGAGTTTACTCATAAGTGTCTGGGTTCACAGTAGTTTCCTTCCTATCAATTAATGTAGTGGAAGCAAGAAAAAAGGAGTTACCTGAGACAGCAGGCACCAGGTAGAAAGGACTATTTTTAAGCATTCTGAGATGGGATGAGGTAATTTGGTGAATGCCAACTCCATGAAATGCTATTGTCTCAGTGTACAATGACACAAGAGGTGAAGAAAGGCCAACTGTCTCTGCATGAATATAAGAGAATATTTGTAGCTGTAGGCTGAATAGGGTCCTTGGTGGTTTTCTTGCAGACATTTCATTATCAAACTGGGTTATATCATCAGTGTACTTAGTTCAGGGAGTGCCAAGGATGCCACTGTGTTTTTATTAGAGATATAGGAAGTCAATCACTGAAACCATCCTTGGCAGTGTAACATGGAAGGAAGTGGGATTTCCTTTGTTAGCAATCTCTTAGGTTGCTAAGGAGAGCTTTGGGCAGAAAATTGGATAACTGCTGTATTATGCTGTGACTCCAATAGAGAGTTTGATCAAAATCTTCAATCAATTCATAAAAAGCAACATTCTCCCACTACTGCTTGAAAGAGAACCCCTTCTTTCACATAGAAAATCCAACCTAGCGTGGGTCCCACTTGCCCTGCCAACATTATTAGCATCATAACTCAGAACAGATGAGTTGATGAATGACATCAGAATGTCTAAAGCAGAAAAGTCGCAGATAATGTTTAATAACAGCAATATAATATCCCAATCAGCATGGCCAGTTTTGAAGGATCCTGGGAGTTGTCATTAGAAATAACTGGACGACCACAGATACTAAAGTCATGCCTTCAAGTGGTATCTTAATAACATATCAATGAACCCATGAGCATGATGGATACATTTATACCTCTTAATAAACGTATATTTAACAGCACATTTCTTTTAAGAAGGTGGATATTGCCAAATGTTCTAGTCTGCTTCTGAGAAAACATGGACACTCCAGCAAGGAAATAAAGGAATATGGGTAAAAGTCTAACTGATTTAGCTCTTTTCACTAATATCCTCTATCCTGGGACATCCATCTTCAAAGAGTACCTGAATATGGTAAATAGGAAGAAAAAACAGCAAAATCCTTCTAACTTTTCAGAGGAAAAGCACTTTTCTAGGAAGTAAAAAATAGATATTTCTTATAATGCAGACCTAGAGATCCATTGCCTTTTTGCTATAAATATTTAAGTCATAGAATTAGGAAAGAAAATTACAAGAACATTAATAGAGGACAGTAGTAAATAGAATGAACTTTTCTGCATGTAATGTTTTGGTAACATTCTTTCCAAATTATTATATATTTATATTATATTTTCTTCTGTTCAATTGCACCTAATTCTCACAAACTGCCTGGACAGGTCCTGCAGTTTTCATGGAAATGCTTTTCAGAAGTGGTTTGCCATTGTTTCCTTTTTAGGGCTGAGAGAAAGGGACTGGTCCAAAATCACCCAGCTGGCTTTGTGACTGGAGCAGTATTAGAACTCACAGACTCCCATTTCTAAACAAATGCCTTAACCACTACACCAAATGGACTCTCTTCCTGATTATAATTACTTTGTTGTATTATTATCATTATCTTGCATTAATCTTGAGCAACTCTGCCAATATATCCATCAAAGTTTCCCAAATTTCTTTGCTGACAAGAGTTATTCCAATTCTTGCAATCCAGATCTAGCAACTCCAACTTTTCTGAATAACCTGTTCAGCCTTCCTGCAAGTAAGCTTAAAGTAGTATTCCCAATATTCTGTGTACAAATATGCTTAGACCAACATTTTCCAGAATTCCTAGCCTGTGTCATATTCCCAATTCTAGAAACTGAGAAAGGAAACTTGCCTATGGCTTTACAGGCAAGAGCATTTTTTCCAATAAACATGCACAGCTCAACTTTTTTTCCCCATGCAAACCACAGAGTTATGTAATTTCTGAGTATAGTCCTTTGAATTGCAACATATCTGGGATACTCCATTGTACAATTAGAGGCTGAATGATTAAATTAGAACCACGAGCACTGTACTTTCAAACATGCCTATTCAGATGTAAGTATAATGAGATTTACTCCTAAGAAAGAGTCTGCATAGATAGGATTATGTTCTGATTCCAGCTACTACAAGCAATTCAGTTCTCACTACCAGCCATTCATATTTTCAAGATAATTTCCCATATTTTGGGCATTGGATGTTAGTCTACATTAGTCAAGAACAAGAATTTATATCACTTTTTTAGACTAACAAATGTTATCAATAACCTTAAGTTTTCATGAGCTGATGCTCACTTCCTGCAATTGATGAAGTGAACTATAACTCATCAAAATGTCCAGCTTTTAATAAAAATATGCTTGTCTGAAAAAGTGCTTTCAAAGTTTTTGGGGTTTTTTTACTTTGGATTTCCACATGTTGGTTTCCACCAGGATTGTTAAACCTCCTAGCCCATCGAAAAGTCAGTCAGTTGGGGAAGATCAAGTTTAGGGTTTCATACTCCTTTTTTTTAAGCATAGTTTTTAGGAAACTATTAGAATACTTTTGAGCTGTTATTCCATTGATAAGAGATTGACTTCACACATCATGCTAAGCAGTTATATATTTTGCCTATAACTGAATAAAACTTAATGGGAATTCACAGAATGTGCTAAGACCAAAAAAAAAACATGAGGGAAGAATTCTCTGTTCTGCAATTTCAGTTGATTGATTAATTCAATTCATTATAAAAGAATCATTTGGCTACTTCAGTGGAGGATGACTATAAGAACCTGCTTTTTCTGGAGCATCAGACAGACAACTGATTCACTAGCCACTTTGCTCAAGTATGAAGACATAAACTATCTTCACACAAAAAATCCTCATAGTTGACAGAAACCACAACTTATAGAATTTGTTAATACTTTGAATCCATGCAATACACTGACCGAGAACCAAACCAACTTTATTTTAGCCAAAATATTATGCACTTATGGTCTTCCAATCCAAGAGTAACTTCAGAAAATGGGCAATTAACACCTTCCAGGAACCCAGGTAGATAGAGTAAGAGGAGTAAATTGGACACATTTGTTATCTGACATTGCTCAGCAGGGAGACTTGCATGACAAAACAGCTGTCAACTTAAGATACTATCATAGGCCAAAGACTAAGTCTCAGGATGTAAGTTCTTTTGTGCCAGATAAAATACTTGTCCTTTCCAAGGTAGAATTGTTATTCTGTGCAGTTGAGGAACAAAAGTTATTATTCCTATTTGGATTACGGTAGAAACACAATAATGTTACATTAATGAATTTATTTTCCTTACTCTTTTGATTAATTCATTGATTTGATTTTTTTAATAACACATTTTATTTATTTTAAAGATAAGGTATTTTTTAAAAATGACAAGACCAAAAAGACAAAAAGGACAAAAAATTATAAACAAGACAAAAAGAAAAAGTAATATTAAAAAAGTGCAGAGTATATATGAAACCAACATTAAACATACATCATCCACCCTAGCTGAATGTTGACAAATATGTCTCAAATCTAGGAAAAATTTCCCCCTTGCACAATGGGTCTACAAATAATTATAATCTTTCTCATCTATTCTTCCTATATTTACTATGCTGCTATTTTACATCACAATTCTTTAAAAATATTTCAAATCTAGGAATCTAGTATCTATCAATCCTTGATTTGATTCTTGCTACATGCATTATTGCTATCTGATTCTGTATTTCATCTGCTTCCTCATTTCTCTACAGTCATGCAATCTTTAAACTTCATTAAAATAACAACAATGTAAAGTGATAATAAATTCCTTCCCTTCTCCAGGAAATAAGATTACCAGTCTTGCTCTTCAGGACAAATCCTCTCCTAGACGTTTAATTTCATAAGCTAATGAGAAAAGGAAATAGACCTATTTCACTTCAAGACAACCATCCTCCTAAATCAGTTAATCCAATGCCCATTACAGCTTTTTTCCTGCTCTATGAAGTGTTGTTGAGTAGTTAAAAAGATAAGGAAGTACAATGGGGGGGGGAATGTTATTCTTTGTGGTTACAAATTGGGCAGAGGAAAACAACATGTAAAGGAACAGTCATTTTGGGATCCTTCTTCCCAAGGAATATGCAGATTCAACATTGCATTGCAATAAATAAATATAGATGTAAATATGCAGTAGAGTGAGTACATTTCAGGTATTATTTGCTACCATGTGGCTGGCACGAACATCGGGAGGGGGGAGCAAATTACAAGGCATGTGTCATGTCATAATTGCATAATTGTGTTATTTGCTTGTTGATTTCATGGGTGCCAGTGGGGGTCTGCATTCCTCCTTTTTGTTAAGCCATAATTTGTTTAACCCTAGTTAGCTGGATTCACATAACACAGCAAGCCACAAACAATGGATTACAACCTTGTGCTGTCTAAGTTCATGCAATGCAGCCTTCCAAACAGAGAAATCTCATTGCAGTTTAATCACTGCCAGAAGCCAATCCTAAAGTGGTGGAGCTGGACGAGATACAAGTTTGTCAAAAATGGGAAATATTTTTAAAGGAGAAAACTGCTCCAAGGATTTAGGAATGGGAACAATCTTACTAATGCCGCAACAGGCTAAGGTAACTAGTATCTAGTTCTGCCTTTGTACAGGCTGATTCTTCTCTTTCTTTAGAGAATGTATGGAAGGATCTACAAGTTAGTCACTGGTTATATTGTATACAATGTTAATCGCTGATTATATTGTATACAATGTGCTACTTTCAAGTGTCTAATTTTAATATTGGGGTATAATTTCCCTCTTGATAAATCTGTAAATTTTGCCAGATTTCTGGAATCTCCTGTATTCTTTAAATAAATGATTTTCAGTTAATTTGTCTTAACTTGAAAGCACTTAACTTATGAAATAAGCAGCTTTACAAACATTACAGGTTTGTGTGTTATGTGTTCATAACAAGTATACAAATATAATATAGTAAAAAAATGAAATCCAACCAAGTATTAGTTGGTTTTTAAAACTGCAGTATCTGCACTCACTGGAATCTAGTTATTTCAAGAAATTAGGCTTTTTTGTTGCTATTGTCAGGAAAATGTCTTTTAAATTGGGTTGAGATGTGTTGTCATACAGTACTTGTTTTGCTGCAAGAAAGAAAGAGCAAATGATCTTGGAAAAGGAGAAGCCTTGGGAAAAAAAAAAGTCTTGGCAAGTTAGCACTGAGTATGAATTACAATTAGGTTAAGAATCCAGAGGGAATGCAATGTTTATATCTATAAATAATCTGCATTATCTGTGCCATATTTTTACTGGCATACTACTATAAGGCTAGAACACATAGTGTCCTATCCTTTAAATGGGTTGCAGTATGAATAAATAAAACAGTTAAGTATTAAATATTATATTAAAAATGTTTAAACCAGAAAGGTTGTAGCTCTGACATGATGCCCTTGAAACGTTTATCTCAATCCCAATGTATATATTAGAAATGTTAGGTGACCTTGGATGGATGAAAGCAGAAAAAAAGAAGGAGCAGGAGTAGGAAGAAGAGGAAAGAATTGGGTATTATAAGCATACAAATATCCTAAATCTCTATACAATCTCACCTCTGGGTCTCATAAAGAAGAATGCCTCCAGGAGCTTTTGTGCAATGCCTAATCAAGTGGAAGAGCATAAGAGACTGCCTTCTGCCCCACAGTGGGACAATTGTTACTACTAGGGAGCTCAAGGCAGAAGAAGAAAAATTGAGAAAAGTAATGTATCTTGGAGTTCAGGAAGATGGTTCAATAAACCTGGGCTATCCCCCTGGTTTCAAATCTAAAGGCAAGGCAAGTGGGAGATCCTGAAAAAAGAAGATCTCCTTCAAAAAGAATTGCCAAGAGAAGGGAAAATGGGGAAAGTTTTAAGATAACATTACAGAAAATGTAGAAGGTCTGGAATGGCAAACAGCATGACTGGCAAGGTATTATTCGGATTTTGGAGCTATGTGTGAAATGAGGTACAAGGAAGAGGTGTCAGGAAGAAGTAAAGGAAAAAGTAGATTTGCTTAATATCTTTTAATGTCTTGCTTCCCTCAGAAAAGCAAGAGCACTTTTTGTAATACGATTGTGGATCTGTAGTAGAAATAATTGTACTATTATGGGTTCTGTAGCATGAAGGGATAGGTCCATGGTGTTCAACATCTTTATAAATAACCTAAGGGATAGAACAGAAGGGATGTTCTCAGATCTGCAGATAACTCCAACATGGAGAAATTAGCTAACAGTTTAAAGCAATAGTCCCCAACCTTTTTGGTTCCATGGACTGGAAGTGGCAATGGCTGTTTGGGGAGGGGAGAGGGGATGGCTGGAGACCCCTGATTTCGAGGATAAAATCTCAATCTCAATCATGGCAGATTTCAGCACTGGGCCAAATCCAGCAGGGTGATATTCAACCATGATGCATAGGATCCCGAATCTGGCAGCAAAAAGTTTTTGGGAAATGATGACATAAGAATATGTCATGAAATTGTAAACAGGACAGATAAAAGTATAAGTATAATGACCATGAAGATATGTAAATATTGAAAAGAAAATGAAATAGATCTGGAAATGAATGAGAAAACTGTAAAATAAGACTGAGGGAGGTATTTGAGAAAAAGCAAATAGAGGATATATAAAGTAGTGATAAGATAAGAAATAGAATATGTAAGATGAATATGTAACTGAAATTATATCTGGATGGAGATGTGAAAACCTTGAACCATGCTATTCACTAAAAAAAGATGTTTCATTTTTCTTTTTGTTTTGTGAAAACTGAAATAAAATTGTCTTTTTAAAAAAGGTACTTTACGCCAACAGCTATTTTTAATTAATTCTGGTGAAACCAATTAACAGGATCCAAGAAGAACCACAGAGGTATGCAAGTGCAGCTATTTAAGGACTATTAACGTAAATGGGATGCTTAGACCATCTGATGGAATAAGGACCCAGGTTGAGATCTTCATTAGATGTGGAGCTCAATGGTGAACTGGCAAATACCACCTCTGACTGGAAATTTTACAGTATTCTTCCCCTGCCATGCCCAACCACACCCACAGAACCAGTAGTAAAAAAATTGAATCCCACCATGATACACATATATTCCACCAGACTGTCAATCATTTGGAAGCCTGCACTCTCAAATAGAAAGATCTCCACACCACAAGCCAGGCAAACACCTGGGCACAAACAGACTCCCTCTGATACCTCCAGCTCAAACACCCCCCCACCAGGCACCTAGATGAAACCTGGCTTCCTAATAGATAATAGCCGCCCTTTCACACGAAGCCAAGCTGCACTGAAAGCCTCCAATACAGGAACAGAGTGTTGCCAGCCAATCAAAGCCACAAAACAGACAGAAGAAACCAGAAACACCAATCAAACAAACTCCAAGTCCAATAAACACAGACCAAGACTCCCAACCAATCAGGGTGGAGAAAAAAACCCATCCTGGCACAACAATAGGCTAGCCTCAAATTTAAAACCAACGGCTGTGAGACCCTGACCCACATACAAACTCAGTACAGAAGCCTGATGATGGCAGATGAGATTCTGCTGAAACGTTGCTACAACTTTAAAAGCACTGCAATGACGTGGGATAATACCTGAAGGAAGCTGAACAGCACACATGTAAGTACCCGCGAAAACTTAAAAAAACAAATATATATATATATACACATACATACACACATACATATACATACATATATATATATATATATATATGTCACATGTACTGATCAGATTTTGTTTTAAGGAAGAGCAGGATGTAAATATTAAAAGCACACCTCAAATCCACGGCTAAAGAAATAGCTTTTAACCACAGCTCACATCTTTGTCCTTGAATATGACTCCCTAATAAGATGTTCCCAGCAAGTTCCTGTTTAACAAGCCAGTAGATGTTAAAATAAGATAATATGAGCAGTATTTACCCAAGCATTAAAAATGTTGACTAGCGTTTTTTCAATTACAGGATAATCATTTGTTGATTATGATTTCCATATGTCACATTCTTTCTTAGAATCTTAATCAAATGAGGAACAATATTAAAATGTTTTTAGTTAATAAAACATTCAGTAAATAAGATTCTGTGTTCGGTTTTGTAGGGAAAAAAAATCAGAACAGTGTTAATTGATTTCACAGTTTTTGCTAGAGGAACTGGTGGAATTCACCTTCCCTGGTTTTAGAGTAATTGATATATTATGTAACAGGATTAACACAGAATAGGATCAAAGTACTGCAAAAGCAGATGGGATAATATATTCCTGAAAGAGATAGTTCACAGAAGACATAGACACAACAAGGAACATGGAATAATGCCAATACTGAGGAATGTTATGTATAGTTTGGCAAGTGAGAGAGACATTGTTTGGATGGAAATAAAAGAGTGAAGGAACAATGATATAAAAGTATTATGAGACCATCTGGCTCAGATAAAAGATGTCCAGAATATTTATATAGATAAGGAAGATTTTGAAGAGTTCAAGGCAGGAAAAGGCCAGCGTATAGGTCTGGTCTGAGACAGCAAGAAATGATGAAATTTAACCTCTAATGTTTACCAGATTCTGCACAAGACAGAGGAAGAAACTTTTCAGGACTACAAAGGGTCTGGCTTGTCAAAAAAATAAAATGTTCTTCTTTAATACACTAGTTGACATACAAAAATGCATAAATGATATTTTTTTTCTGTGCTTCCAGTATTTGCTTTATAAATATACCGATAGAGTGTTTCTCAATTTTAGCAACTTTAAAATGTGTGGATTTTGACTCCCAGGATTCCCTAACCAGCATGCAGACATAGCACCTCTGTCCCACTCCTGATTGCAAGCAGTGGAGCTTCTCTAGCCCAAAATAAATCTAAAGCTCTCCTGTAAAATCTGGGATGAGATTAACATAAAAGATAAAACACAAGGAGAATCATGTACCCTTTCACCTAGGGAAAGCAACACAGAAAGCAGCATTGCCAGGAAAAATATGAGCTATATTGTCCTAGGTGAGTTTTGGTTATAAATTATTACTGTATATACAATCAACTTGGTGTTGATGCTTAGTCACCACATAGATACAGTAGACTGTCTCCAGGACTTGGATCAGAGATCCAAAGATTTTGTGACCCAAGGTCTTAAGTAGTCACTTCCATCAAATAGTGAAAGACTCATGGAAAAACTTAAAATCTGATCTTATTTTCTTTACAGCTCATTTTTTTCAAATAGAAATACTATTTAGGCATATTTATTCATTCCCCTATGTTGCACCTGAAATGATAATTTGGCAAGCATGGTTGACTAAATAGAGCACAAGACAAAATTGAACAGAGGTTAAAAAAAACCCAGAAAGGGTGTGGTTTCCAATAGTGTACAATGATAGCATAGTCAAAGCCCAGTCAAGAAATAATCTATCAAGAAAGTAGCAGCAGGCAAAATTTAAAAAATCAGGATGTCCAGAAAGTTGCCCAAGACTGTGACAGAAGATAGTTTGGCATTTGACTGCTATCAAGCTGAGGCTTAAACCTGGAAACCTCCAAATCTCACCTAAATTCAACTGCTGCTGATTGGCTGGTTTCTTGAAGACTCAATTCCCAGGTGAAGAACTACTTGTAAGGTTCTCTTCCATGCAGTCTTTCCTTGACTTCACTCCAGGTTTGAGACCATATTGATACTGAGGTCAGATTCCAAAGCTGAGGAAGGTCTATATGTGTATTCTACATGCTTGTGCCCAATAGGGAAAAGTCTGTGAAGGTTGCATTTGCTGAATCCTTTCCCCTCTTCTCTTTGGAAGAGATTCTTCCAAGGGAGCATGGACATTTGGTTCTACGAAAGCCATCCCTTAACCTATCTTAAAAGATCATTAAAAGCTGTTTTGAGTTCTTTTGCTGAGAATCTGAAGAATGTTGTGGATGAATCTTTAAAAAACAAAGTCCTATAATCTAAGACTGGAGAGGAGCATCAATGAACCTTTTCCCTTGATACAGACTGTATAAGACAGGGTTCTCAATGCAAATATTATTTAGGGGAAGGAGTTGATTGTGCATAAATAAACATCATGATGCATAAATAAACACCATGAAGCAACAAAATGCAGCAGGAAACATTAATGTTATTGACAATAATTTCTTAATATTTTTTTCCAAGGCGGAAATGATATCAAACTGTATGATCAAGCAGTTTTGTATAGCAATGGCTCTCCTTACATATTATATTTGCAGATGTCATTGTGGGACTATCTATCAGCTCTTCAAGGTAAATCAGACATGGAAATCAATGCCATGTAGGTTAGTATTACTTTTATTATAATGCTATTGTAATAGAATCTTGATTGTGGCTCCCTACTCCCTCCCTTTACCTTTGGGTAAACTAGGGAGGGGCTTGTCTGAGATGTTTAGTCACATTATGTTCTTAGCACAGACTCAGGTCCCCTTTATCTGACTATTGCCTTAGTTACAGCTCTTCTGGTGCTTCAAGGCCATTCCTTCTATTTTGTCTGTGTTGGCTGGTGTAGTTCTTCCTGCTTTCTTCGCCATCCCTGATGCTTGCAAGTTTGTATAATGAATAATTAATTTGGGGGATTTTGAAAACTTGCACATTTTTGTTCCAATTTGATTGCCAATTTGATTTAATAGGACAATTATATAAGTATGGATTTTGGATTTTTAAAAATCATTTATCTATTAAGTTATGTTTTAGTTTTATACAATGTCTGGCAAAGTTAACTGAAGAAGACATTGGGAAGAAAAGTTTCAGACATTGCTAAGGGGTATAAATGATGCACAAGTGAAAGAAATCTAACTTTTGCATTTTTTTCCCTTTTAATAAATATTGTAGTATATTAACTAAGAAACTGCTAATAGTAATACTTCTATTTTCTTCACAAAACAAATATCTTATTAATTAAATTATGAAGTGGAGATTACTATGTAAACATTAAAAAAACCTAATTTTACACTCTGAGTGTAAGAGGCTTCATGCCTTAAAGTTGGATCACACAATTTTTTCACAGATCTTTTAAAATATATTTCTGTACTTTAAAGTTTCCAGGTGGCCCTGGCAAAAAGAAATATTTCAATAGTCACATGTTTAATCAATCAAAACAGGTTTATTGCATTTTAGGCTAAATGTGCAAGATTGGAGGCTTTCTTTTTCCCTCTTGGTGTTTAAAACTGTAAATAGCTTTGATGATACATTTATATGTTATAAACACCCATTCCTACCAGAGAAAAGATCTTGCAATAACTTCATGTAATGAAGATGGAAGGGTAGCAACAACCTCCTTTGGACACTGAGCACAAATGGAGTGCTTACATGTTCATGTAAAGAATACAAGCCCATGCACGTTATGTATAAATCCTTCATTTTTCTTAAGTTGCAAATGGAAGAGTTGAGAATGCAAAATCCATTTCATTTGTCACCGGAGGCATTGTATCAACTGCAGCAGATTGATTTTCCTTGTCCCCACTTACCTTCAATGAATTGATGTAGCATAGATCAAGTCTGCCCCTACACTTCAGACTTAGGAGGAATTATAATTGAGCCATCTCCTTACAGTTTGTCCAATCTAGCTAAAGAAAAGAAAAAAAAAAGAAAGTCAACATTCATCTCATTCTCACTTCAGCTCATATGAACTGAGCTTATTTCATTGTGTCTTTTTGGCAACAAAACAGAAATGGTTTGCCATTTTCTGGGACGCTTTCCTGCCTTCTGAATTTAGTCTACAGCTCTGGAATTTTCAGGCAGTGTCCCAGTGCTTAACCAGGTCTAACCCAGTTTGTTTTTCAAAATCAATCAAAGTCTGCAGGCTACTACCACCTGCTGTCCTTGTTCGTATCAGCTAGTTCTGAACTAGCATCTTAAATTAGTTCAGTCTCCCAAATCAAAATGTGTTAGTTTCTTAAAAATTACATCTTTTTATACAAAATCTCACTGAATATGGCTACTGTATCTATGGAAACACATCAATCACTAATCATCTCCTTGAGAAAATGTATTCCACCATCTTTAAAATAAGAAGACGCAGTGACTATATTTGAGTAGAAAAATAACTGGTTAAATGTATGAATGTCTTATATTTCTCAAAGTAAGTAATTATAAGTGACTGATAAAATATTTTATGTACAAAATTCACACCATATTTTAAGAATACAGACGTTTGTTTTATTTAAAACACTATTGTACTTGGGATGCTGGCTTGCAAAACAGCAAAGGCAAATTGTAATAATGGAAAGCTTTAGAAAATGTGAAAAGAAAATACAACTAAGTTGACAAGTTAGCTGCTCTCCAATTACCATTATATTGCTATGTAGCCTGCTTAACTAATTAGAGTTATTAGAGAAGATTAGATAAGATAAATAACATCAAGCATATGGTTAAACTGATCTTGAAGTATTTGCCCTTGGCAAGAGAAAAAGAACTGAAATATAATTATATAATAATAGAATAGAAAAAGCATTTTTAATGTTTGGAATAAATGAATTCTCTTCTTTGGCAGTAGTTTAAAACTATATAAATGAGATGATGGTGGCTTATGAACCATTGGGGCATAGTCCTAATTGGAATTCATTGGGAAAAAAAACCTAAAATATATCAATCAAAATACATTAAGTTTAAAGAGGAAATATATGTCAGGTTTCCAAGTGATGAAATCCATTGAAAAAGAAAAGAGCAAAGTCCATCTTCCAAAACAAAGCCCAAAATTGACAGTATATTTGCTAAGGCTTAGGTGTTGTATACAGTGGTGGGATTAAAAATTTTTTACTACTGGTTCTGTGGGTGTGTCTTGGTGGACGTGACAGGGGAAGGATACTGTAAAATCCCCATTCTGTCCCCTCCCCACCCCACCAACCTGCTTTCCAGCTCCGTTCTCCTGTGTAGAGCAACAAAAGAAGACCCAGCCAATCAGCTGGGACTTGGGAGGCAGAGAATAGATGTGGGCAGGGCCAGTCAGAGNCAGCCAATCAGCTGGGACTTGGGAGGCAGAGAATAGATGTGGGCAGGGCCAGTCAGAGGTGGTATTCTGAACTACTCAAAATTTCCGCTACTGGTTTTCCAAACTACTCAAAATTTCTGCTACCAGTTCTCCAGAACTGGTCAGAACCTGCTGAATACCACCTCTGGTTGTATAACTTCAGAAGATGGCAGCATTAATAATTAGTAGAATACTTAAGGAAAAATAAAAGGAAGTAATAATGAACAAATATAATATGCTTGGTTCCCTGCTAGCATTATAATTAAATCAAGTTATTATAGTTACAATAATTAAGTAGTGAAAAAATGCCATTTTGACATTTTTTTTGACAAAAACAGATGCAATTCCTATAGATATACTAGATTTATTTGGACAAAATTGTTGTCTTATGTTAACTTCAAAAAAAACTACTTGAATGTATCATTGCTAATACATTCCAGATTAATAATTGCAAATCATGCCAGATTAATAATCTGGCAATGTGGACATGCATATAATCACATATAATCAAAATGTTGATGTCAGAACATGTGAATGGCTAGTATTATATACACTGTTTTTGAAATCTGTTGTATTGAAAATATTTTAAATGACAACAAATTTTGTAGTAGCATCCTTTACTCTGGAAAAATACAGTACCATTAATTGAGATGAAAGAACTTCATTCAAAATATGAAATTAAGCTGATATGGTATGTATTAATTGGAAACTTTTGTTATGCAATTTTGGAAATAAAATAAAGCAATAGAAAAATAAAGCTTGTGTAACTGAAATTAACATGTTCATATTTCAAATCTGGGCAAAATAGATACACAAGACGTATTTTATTTTTATTGTGAAGTAGTTGTCAACTAGTTTGAGATATCTAATTACAGTTAAGAAATAATGTATTTTGGACCGTACTATATGTCCAAAAACCTATTTTTAATACCAGAGCTCTGCTTATGATCTTTTCTGCCATAAATTCATCATTGCTCAGTTGCTTCCAATTCCTTGTGACTTCAGAGAACTCAGTTCACCAGGCTTTTCTGCCACAAACTGCTCCTTACAATTGTACAGCTAGTTCTTGATTTACAACTATACTTGAGTCGGGAATTACAGTCACAAATCATGCCAGTAATTAAGTGGGTAACAACTTGACTGTGCCCTATTTTATGACTTTTTATCTAGTGGCCATTAAGCGAATGCTGCAGTCACTAATTAAACTCTGAAGTTATTAAGTGAATGCTGTAGCCATTACACAAACCCATTGCACCCAGTCGGCATTTTTGCAGGAAATCGTAAGTAAATTGAGTGATTGAACATCACTCACACTGAGGTACATATCTCCTTGCCTGGCTTCTCATGACTATGGGGATGCTGCAAATTGAAAGTAAATTGAAAGTTTCCAACCAGTCTACGTCTATAGCGATTTGCAGCATCCTGCAGTTTCCAGCAAAATTGGTTGTAAATCGTGGTCATGTGACTGCAGGATGCTGCAAATGGCTATAGACGTGGTCTGGTTGTCTAGTGTCCAAATGCGATCACTTGAGCAGCTGTTGGAACTTTGAAACCAGATCATAAGTAGCTCTGGAGAGGTCCATCATAACTTTAAACTGTCAGCTAGTGGCTGATTGTTAAGTTAAGGACTACTTTAATTAGAGATAGTATCTAGCTCCTTTATCTGCTATTAGCTTTACAGTTTTTCCAACATTAAGTTCTTTTTTCATATCTCTCAAAATATGTTAGCTTCAGATTCATTATTAGAGTTTCTATTGAGTGGTCTAGTTTTATTCTTTTAGCACCAGATGATTTTTTTCTTCTTGCAGACCAAGGTAGTTTCAACAATTTGATCCAACATTGCAATTCAAAGATGAGGGAGAAAGAATCTGAAGGCCTGGCACAAGAACAACTATGCCTCTATAGTCCAAAAGTTTAAAATAAAGGTGTGCACACATTGCATAGTCCCAACAAGATAAAAAAAAGGTAGGAACAATGAAGCTTAGAATGAGTCAGATCACTGGCTGCTTTAACATAGCATTATCAACTCTGATGGGAATGTTGGCAGTCCATGACTTCAGAAGGAATTTATTTTCCTGACTTCTGGCAAGAGCACCTTCTGAACACAAACAACCACACTGTATATTCATTATAACAATGAAACTGCCTTGTACCCAAGTGAACTAGCATATATGGCTATGGATTTTGTTTTGACTGGTATTTTGCGGGCCAAATATAAAATCCTCCTCTCCTTTTTCTGTGAATGAAATGAACACCTTGAGCAGGTCAAGATGATAACTGGAGCTCCGTAGATACTATAGGAAAAACTGGCTGTCTTCCATTTGCATGGTTTGACCAACATGTTTTGGCACAGGGACCTCATTTGCCTAATGTTTATTGGGACGTCAACACATAGTTGTGGTGCAATCAAACTAGGGGACGTTGTACTATAATAATGGTACAACTTTTATAACATTCTTTTAACTTTCTACTAACCTGAAACATGGCTTGTTTGGCTAATGTTTGTAAAATACTACACTGCCCTTGAATGAAAAAAATACAGAAGGCTACAAATTGTCAAAGTCCCTGATGATGCCGTGATACACAATCAACAGTTACAGAAAGTTAAGATCAGTAAATCAAAGCCAACACTGATTTAGAGATGTCATAAACCATAGGAAATAAAAATCAAGCTAGTCACATGTCTTTACCATTTCTGTTTCTCTGATTCAATAACACCCCCCCCCCCAATTTGCATGTATGTCTCATAGAGGATAAACCAGGGGTGGGATTCAATTTTTTTTTACAACTGATTCTGTGGGCGTGGCTTAGTTGGTGGGCATGGGTTGGTGGTCATGTGACTGGGCATGGCCAACCCAACATCACTCACACTGAGGCACGTATCTCTTTGCCTGGCCTTTCATGACTGTGGGGATGCTGCAACAGTCGTAAGTATGAAAAATGGTCATAAGTCACTTTTTTCAGTGCCATTGTAACTTTGAATGGTCATCGACACAAGTAAAGTACCAGCAAAGGAGGGAAAATAAGCTCCAGAGAAGTTCCTGAGGCAGGAAGTCTAGTCCTGCCAAGAATGTAATAACGGTTAATGCAGTTTATGTAAGCAACACCAGAATGCTTCCTTCCTGCCTTCCTTACAGGATTAGGCCAGTAATTTCTTCTAACAACCGGTTCTCCGAACTGCTCAGAATGTTAACAACCGGTTCTAGCGAATAGGTGCGAACCTGTAGAATCCCATCCCTGAGATAAACTTAGAGCTAGCCATGTTAACTGGGGAATGCCTGCTTGTTTTAGATGCTAGATTCACATATGTCCAGGAATTACACTCTACTAACAAACAAATATCTTCTGACATAGTCAGTCCTGGTATGCCCAGATTAAATTCCTAAACTGTTTCTAGAGCCTAGAATTAAAGCTAATTGAATATTTGCTGAAGTAGTGGAGAAATGTGCCTCTAAAATGTCTATATAATAAAGGTATGATCTTCTGACAAATAGAAAAAGTACACATTCTTTTCAATCAAGTCTTCACTTTTACAATTGCAAAAGTATTGGCCTAAAAAACAAGCCATTATAATTACTTTCCGGCAGTTGCATCCTATAAGTGTTCTTTTACCTATTTAGTTTTTAGGAAATTATCAAAAACAGAAGTATTTAAGAGGGCCTTTGGTGGCATGCAACCATCTAGCCATTTCTTTCTTGACGTTTATTGGGTTGTATATGTACATGTGATTGTGATTTTAATTTTGGGCCAATTGGTTCCTCAGAAATTGTTTTTATTGAAATATTAAAAAATACAGGAGGGTTAATCTCTGGAAGAATTATGGAACTGGAGACAACTGTTGACAAGGTCCACTCTCTTGTCCTTGCCTTAGACAGTAACTTGTCAATACATACTCCACATCTGGAGACAGATGTACATTAAACTATGAAGCCTTTAAATCCAGTTTCTCAGGGAAAACAGTAGGGGACAGGGACTAAATAGACACAGCCTATATTAGTTATAGAATGGCAATAAATTTAGTTCTACTGTACTTATTGCTCAACCTACAAAATTTTGTAGAAACTACAATGAGCAACGGGCCTTCAAAAACTAAATTATTTATAGCTTGTTTCAAAGTCTATCCTGAGGGTAAATATAGCATGGATAATTGAAACCAGAAATGGCATTTGCTTGTTTCTGCATAAAAATAATCAAGGACAAAATGTTACATTCATTTTGAGAAGGACTACTGAAAGATGATGAATGATAATGGAGGCTTTCAGGGATTTTGTTCATTGCTGTCATTCTTTCTCAACCTTGGTGGTCATGTGACTGGGGTGGGAATGGATTGCTGATTGGGCATGGCTATGTGGTCATGTGACTGGGATGAGCGTGGCCATGTGACTAGAAACCCAAATTTAAGTGGTCTTCACTTGATGACCAGGTGCTCACTTAGTGGCCAACTGCTTAGCAAGTGCTTTTTGCCAATTTCCAAGGCCTGGGAAGGCCCAGGCAAGCCCCAGGCAGGTGGCCATGTGGCTGGCAACCCAAATTTAAGTGGTCCTCAATGACCAGGTGCTCGCTTAGTGGCCAGTTGCTTAGCATGATATAAGGATTTATGCAAAATGGAAAGGAAAGACTGCAGAGACTGTGCACAAGTGATTTGTACCAACCAACACACTATGTAACTGAAGATGATTAATAAAAACAAAAACAGATCGTAAAAAATAAATAAATACATAAATATAAAAAAGCAACTTACCAAAAAGGAGACAGGCAAGTTGGCTAGCCAAATATGCCGGGGTCCTCCTCAGTCTTCTAGCTTGCTGCAGCAAGGATGGCCAGCCCAGGAATCGGCTCTTGACTGAGCTGGCAGCAACGGCAACAAGAGGAGGTAGGGGACCAGCCCAGCAGGACTTGTTGCTTTGCCTACTCACTACCAATCAGTGGTGGGAAGACAAGGTATCAACCCTTGGGCCGCGGTGGGCAAGGCAGCGGCACCAGGCCTGGGAGTTGGCTGGTGGCAGCAGCGGCAAGAGGGGGTAGGGAACTGGGCCAGCAGGAGCTACTACTTAGCCTCCTCACAACCAATCGGTGGTGGGAAGGCAAAGCAGCAACAATGGAGGGCTGTGGGTGAGGGAAGATGGGGGCGGGTGACTGGGACTGGCGGTGGTAGATAGATGACCAGGTTGGAAGATAGTACTTACCAATCCGCATCTTCGGAGGCCGGTGGCGGAGTAGGCAGTCCAGGTGGGCAAGGACAGCTAGCGGCAGTGGTGGGAGGTAGGCAGGGCAAGGCAGGCCAGCCGGGTGAGGACGGTTAGTGGTGGTGGCGACCAGGACTTGCGGCTTGTCCTCACTCAGCAGGGCTGCAGAAGGCAGGCAGGGATGGACGGTTGGCGGGACAACTGGTTGGCTGGCCGGCTGGCTGGCTCAGCTGCTGCTGCTGCTGTTGCTGTGAGTGATGGTGCCATGCGGATAAATTTTTGTAATTAGCGCATATGTGTTATAAGTAGGGGCGGGGCAGGGAGGGCGGAGGAGAATGAGAAAGGGATTTTTGCACGTGCGCAGTAAAAAAAACCATTAAAAAAAACCAGTTTTTTTTTACTTTGGAGTAGTGGATGGGGCAGGGGCCGGGGCAGCGAAGGGAGGGGCAGGCAAGGGAGAATGAGAACGGGATTTTTGCGCATGTGCAGTAATAAAAACCGTTTTTTGGCCCATAGAAGCAGTGGAGAGGGCAGGGGCCAAGCAGGGATCAGTTTTACCAGTTCTTAGAACTACCGGTGACGTTAACAACCAGTTCTATAGAACCGGTGTGAACCGGTAGAAACCCACCCCTGCTTACATTACTAGACCACTTTTTTAAAACTCCAGCTTCCAGAACCTGATATTTTTGTTTTTTTTGGTAGAACATTTGTTTTGGTGGAGCATTACAGTTTGTGTAAGCCCAGAATCTGATTAGGAGAATTCTACAAAACAGTACACAGTTTAAGAATGACATAAAAAGATCACAATGTGATACATTTACAAAATAAATGAAGAGATTGAGAAATACCTCTGACTAGAAGTTTCCAGGTTGGCCCTCAATTTTTTTTTGTAAGCAACAAATCGATTCTATACACTATATCGTAGTAGGCACACAAAAAGCCATAGATGGAGTTGTTAAAAATGGAAGGGGGGGGGGGTTGGAGGAGAGATGAGAATATTGCCCAAACCATACACATTAAACCAGAACTGAAACAACAATGGTAAAAATTGAAACCCTAACAGTATATGCCGGGCTATTTACCATCCACAGAAAAAGGAAGACTAGCACTTTGGTGCACACAATTGTGACAGTTTTCTATTATAGAGAGCTAATATAAGAATTTGCAGGGAAGGAGGAGAAGGAGAATGTGGTACAAAAGATGAATTGGCCTGTTCTTTTCTGGTCTTGTGAATAACTACCATATTGACTTGATCTTAAATAAAGATGTCTAATATGATAGTTGAGATACAATTATTAAAAGCTCATGGCCTTATTAAATAAATTGCAACACGAATGGAGAAGACTAAATGCAGATGTGTACCCACCAGTATATTAGCATTTTTTAAAAAACAATGAACAGGGATGTGAAGGAGAACAAAGGCTTCGTTTCCCAAAGCATGAGAAATGAAGAAGGATGTGGTAATGAGACATCCTATGAAACTCAGCTGGAGCTTTGTCTTTTCTTCTTCTATTTTTAAAAGGATATCCAAACTCGTAAATCTGGATTTTTCAAAGGCAAAGATGGAGAGTGGGTATGTATGTTGATGGAAGAAGCCTTGACAAAGTAAGGCCACTGCTGCAGAGAAGGACCTAAGCTGACTATGTTTTTTCCCAGCATTTCTGGCTTGCAAGAAGGAGGAGGAAGAGGAGGAGGAGAAGGTGGTAGTTCTGCTATCATATAGGCATGTTTATTGCAAGTTTGCATTTACTTTGTGTTCACTGAATTGCATTTAATATTTGAATTATCTGATTACTTTTGAAAGCAGCTTTTTAAAATCATATTTTAACAAGTTGTTTCTTCTTGTTGTGAGCTGCTTTAAGCACAGCATAGGGTGAAATTTTTACTGTGACCAAAATCAGATCAAAAAGCTTCTCCACTGAAGGTTCTTTATTTTTTGGCAGAGAAAGGAAATAAAGTCAGAATTGTCCTTAGAAGGACATTGTGAAAAGATGGATGACAAGGAAAGATTGTGCAAGGCAGTGTGATTTAAAGCTAAACTAGTTATGATGTTTGAGAATACTTTAGTGTTTGGGTGTGTGTATGTGTATGACTATGAAAAATAACTGGAAGATTAATTATTCTCAAAAATGAATATATATTGTATATCAGATTGTAACACAATATAATATTTCATGCATTTGATGTATGGATATACCGTCCATGAGCACACATAATATCTGTTGTTCTTTAAACTTTTGTTGCTTTATTGAAAACCAGTTTTTCACCTAAACATATATCTTAAATGAATGGGTTTTCTTACTCACAATAAGTTGAATCTGTCCTTCTGCCTAAGAATTAATTTTAAAATAACCTTGCTGTATAGCTCATTTAATTCAACATAATAATAATTTCTCTTAAAGACTGTAAACTGACTTTTCTGCAGAGAGGTGAGTACATACTGTACTCCATGAAAAGTGTTCCTCTAGATAGGAATAGGAAAGAATAGGAGTAGGGGTAGGTGTAAGGGTAGAGGATAGAGGATGGGGATAGGGGATAGGGGATAGGGGATAAGGGATAAGGGAAAAGGGAAAAGGGAAAAGGGAAAAGGGAAAAGGGAAAAGGGATAGAGTAGAATTGAACTGAATTGAATTGAATTCTTTATTGGTGAAGTGTGATTGGACAACAAATTTTTCTCTGGTGCATAAGCTCTCAGTGTACATGCAAGCAATAAGTGATCAGTCATGGTTATAATTTAGCAATAGCACTTAGACTTCATAGTGCTTTACAGTCTTCTCTAAGCAGAATCAGTATATTGTCCCAACAATCTGGGGTTCTCATTTTACTGACCTTGGAAGGATGAAAGGCTGAGTCAACCTTGAGTTGGTCAAGATCAAATTCCTGGCAATGGGCAGAGTTAACCTGCAATACTTCATTGCAACCACTGAGCCACCACAGCTTATTTTTATCTTTAAAATGAGAAGATATGCTCAGAAGACCAATCTGGAGTTGCACTAAACTCACGCCAACTCTGAGCAGGTCTCACCTTGTTCTATTTTTTGGATAGATGATAACTGAATTAAAAAGTTGGAAATAGAAAGTAGATGAGAGAACAATTATCTATGCGATATTGGATCATTCGATTAATGTTCCATTTTGGAGTTTATATTTGCAACATTGTTATGGGTGTTACAAAGATCATTGTAGTTTAAGGGTGTGATTATGCACTTGAATTAGATCCCAAAATTTGGAATTCATTACTGAACAAAGACTTATGGGATTACTGTGCTTAGGGATTGAAAAGAAGATAATTATTCAATGTTGAAAAGATAGAATTAGTCTGGATTTGTGGTCCTAAATTACAGATGGGTGCTTAATTCTGTTTTGGAGCTGCTGCTTTATTGATGGAATAGAAAGATGTCTACTTTAGTCATTTATTTAAAGTTGAAAATATCTTCAGCTTTTGTATGCAGTATTATATGTTTGTTGGGGGAAATTACAGAATATAATAAAAACAAAAAGAAAGCACAAGAGCTATAATTATAATCTTAGCTTGCACTACTGCTGAAATCAGTTAAACAAATAATTAAAAAAAACTTGAAGTACAAAGAGGAAAAATAAATGCCAAAAAATTAAAATAAGTTGAACTTAAATTAAAAATCAATTACTGTAAGAATTTTAAAGTTACTTACATTTCCACATTTCTCAAAACAAGGAAATTAATATTATCTTGCATAAAGTCAACAATGATCTGAGTCTTAATCAAACTATTGCTGTTGCTGGGTGTGACCATGCCAATGATCCTAATATTATTGTAGGCATTGAGATGTATGAAAAATTCTCAAATTAACAATCTTGGAATTGCCATATGTCATTTTTTAAAAAAACCATTGTCTACTAAGGCCATAAATCTAAATAGTCAAATTTTAAACATGGTATGGTTTGGATACAATTTTCTCAATTCACACAAGCTAATTGTAAGCCATTGTTTGTAAATCATAACAGCAAGGTTAATACCCAAAGATGTTTTTTCAAAAGGCAACTGGACTTTCTAGACATTTAATAAGGCTAAGATATGCTACAACAGAATGAAGCACTGTGCTATGTTTTGTAAGATGGGTGAAACCAGCATTTAATTGTGTTTAAAAACATTTGAAAACTGTCCAGTAGAAAAGTTGATATATTTCTTCTGGATTTTCTTCATAACAGCACATTGGACCGGACGGAATATGTGCCTACTTCTTAAAAAAGCTATCCACTGCCATGGCTGAATCTCTAAGCATAATCTTTGAAAAAACTTTCAGGACCAGCTCCTTGCCAAATCTATGGTCACTAGCCACAGTCATTCCCATCTTCAAAAAGGGAGAGCCCAGCCTAGTTGAACATTACAGACCAATCTCCTTATGCTGCGTCACCTGTAAAGTCATGGAATCAATTATTAACCATCATCATCCTTCACTTAGAGACAAACAACCTACTCTCTAATAAACAATTTGGTTTCAGGAAAAAACTTCATGTAATCTGCAACTCTTACACTGCAAAAACTGGATAGAAGCATTCCTGTCAAACAGACAACAAATGATCAAAATTGGGAGTGTCCTATCAAATTCTGTACCTGTCAATAGTGGTGTCCCCAAGGCAGTGTTTTAGGATCAACTCTTTCATACTCTACATAAATGACCTCTGTGATCATATTAAGAGCAACTGCATTCTCTTCGCTGATGATGTAAAGCTGTTCAATACCACAGACAATACTGCTATTCTACAAAAAGATCTTGATTATGTATCAGAATGGTCACAAATAGCAACTTCAATCTCAATAAATAAATGCTCTGTCTTACATATTGGCAAAAAAAGTCAGAAAATAAAATCAAGCTGAATAGTCAAAACCTTGTTGATGATCCAAGCTCTGTAAAGGACCTTGGAATACTTATCTCTAATGATCTAAGTGCTAGAGCCCACTGTAACTATATAGCCAAAAAGGCATTAAGAGTTTGTTAACCTAATCCTGCGTAGCTTTTTCTCTGGTAATATCAAACTATAACTAGGGCATACAAAACATAATGCATAGACCAATATTCGAATACAGCTCATCAGTCTGGAACCCACATTACGTATCTGATATTAACACAGTTGAGAAGTCCACTCCTCGACTCATTGTAGAATACTTATGTCACCAGATTTGAAATTCTAGACCTAGAAAACCTTGAATTACACCGTCTTCAGTCTGATCTAAGTATGGTATATAAAATCATCATTGCAATGACTTACCTGTCAATGAATACTCAGCTTCAACCATAACAACACAAGAGCATGCAATAGAATCAAACTCAAGGTTAACCTCACCAAACTTGATTGCAGGAAATACGACTTCAGCAACAGAGTGGTCAATGTCTGGAATGCTCTACCTGACTCTGTGGTTTCTTCCCAAACCCCAAAAACTTTAACCTTAGACTGTCTACTATGCACCAAACCCTTTCCTAAGAGGTCTGTAGGAGGCGTGCATAAGCGCACCAACGTGCCTACCATCCTCTCCTATTGTTTCTTTATTTTTTTCATATGTACCCATTTCATGTATTCATAACTATGTATGTACTTATACCTATTATCTTGTAAGCAATTGACAAATCAAAATCAATAAAAATAAAATAAATAAAACATAGAATACATAATAGAACTGCAGGTACACTGTATCTCATCTGGTGTGAATTATCCTTGGGAAATATTCTGTTGCTGGTATTAAATACTTGCCTAGGTTAATATATGCCAGATGAGATAGTCTATCTACAGTGAAATATTTAATCTTCTCAAAACCTCTACAATAGGAATAATAATCACCTACTTTGTTAGAATCAGTTTGGTGTTATGGTTAAGGCATCATGCTAGAGACTATGAGTTATAGTTTCGCCTCAGACTCGAAGCCAGCCAGAGGATCTTGGGTCAGTCACTCTCTCACTGTCCTAGGGAACAGGAAATGGCAAGCCACTTCTGAAAAAAAACCTTGCGAAGAAAACTGCAAGAGTTGGCCAGGCAGTCACTAAGCATTAACACTGGCTTGAAGACACAAAAAATATAAACTTTGTAATTACTATTACTATTGGTACAATTACCAATTCCCTTGTTTTTTCATTGGATTCATAACAAAGAAAACAATTAAAATGAGAGTATAACTTTGCTGAAGATTTGCATCAGTTTGAAGTAAAATATCCTGTGTAGAAAGAGGCCAACACAATGTGTGACCTTTAAGCTTATCTGGTAATAAACTACCATACATCATCAGCATCTATAGTATTATCTAAAATGATCTGTGTTTTCTCGACCTTGGCAATTTTAAGATGTGTGGACATCATCTGGCTAGGGAATTCTGGGAGTTGAAGTCCACACATCTTAAAGTTTCCAAAATTCCTCTAGATCAAGGGTGTGTCAAACTTGTGGCCCATGGGCCAGATGTGTCACACGCTGGCCAAACCCACACTCAGTTTAGCGAAGAGGAAAAGTTGCAATATGAGACTGATGATGCCGTGACAATGGGAGTTTGACACTCCTGCTCTAGATTTACAGAGCAGTATAAGTGATGAGTACTAAAGAGCGGTCATAAATCTTAAAGTACAGACAGGCTGGAGATCATAAGGGTTTGTGATGGAACATATGCACAGAGACTAGATTGAGGAAGGCAGATGACGATTGAAGCAAAAAAACAGAAAAACTAAACTAAACTAAAACTGTGATGACCTGGAGCATGGTACAAAGGCAACACAGTCAAATAAGCAAGAAGAGTCCCTTTATTATCTCTAACTTTGCCCCCAATGTCCAGGTTACCTTTGGCTGGAGAAAAACTCTCCCAGGTACAGCCTTTAACTGTAGAAAATTAAGTCCAAAACAAGGTACATACAGACTATAACTTAAAATCCAAACAAACAAAGCTGCAGTAATTAACTTGACAGGGCAGGAGAAAGACTTTGCTTTCAGACTTGAAAGCACAGCAACACTTACACAGTTGGGAAGACGCCAGGAACACAGATAAGCCATGACGATACCAGATAAATTCACAATTTGCTCCCAACAACTTACTGCATGCAGCTTCCCTTTTTTAAATCCTGTGTTCCCAGCTGCACTAATGAAGAGAATCAGGATCCTTTCTTCCCCCATAAACCACACAACTCGAGTTGCTCCCTTCTCCGTTCCTCCCTGTATGCCCTAGGATGAAGAGGGGGTGGGCCTGAATCTTCCTCTGAATTCCCTCTTCCTTGCTCTACCTTGCCCCTGCTCTGCCCAGCCAGACTGTGCCCTTCCCCAGTTTCTTCCAAAGTCAACAGAGCCACACTCCCACTCCTTGTCAGCTGTTAGGCCTCCCCTTCCGAATCAGATTTAGACAGGGGCATGACACTAACCAACTCTTGCAATAATAGGTTTACTGAAGTATGCAGTGACTGAAAGGGCTAGCTTTTCTCAAAAGCTACAATACAAGCTGATGCTGTGAACAAATCAGAGCTGACTCACTAACACTCAGAAACTGCTAACAAGACCATGCAACCCATGCCTCTCAACCCACATGGCTTTCTTGCATGCTCTGTACTTCCTCCTATTGAGTTCCTCCATATACCAGATGGATGCTAGAAAAGGACTTCTGCAAAACCCTGAAGGCACAATCCTTCTCTTGCTTTCCAAGTAATAATGTCTCAGAACATTATTGTGGTGGCTGAAAAGCTATGGTACAAAGAGAAAACGGAATCAAACCCAGGAATTGGTGCATGAATTAATGTGAGACTTTTTCTCCAGCAGAAACGCTCGCTGAATGTGATTCGAGATGCACTGCAGACAAACTTGAAATAGCTCAATGTGGCACAGACAAAAAGGGGATGGGATTGATGCATAGTCTCTGTGTGAAGTTCCTATTTTCTGTGTCTTTGCAACTAAGGGGATGATGATGTTGTTATTTAATCAGTTTAGAAGCTGCCTCCATCATGGCAGTAAAGCAAGGTGACATGTAACCGTACAATAAGTGCATTTTAAAAGAAGAAATAATCAATAGTAATGCAGTAAATTTTAACACCCCCCCCCAGATCAGGAAAAGTATAAACACAAAACATTAATCTGATCTGAAAATATCAATCAGACCTTTAAATATCTTCAAGCTGGTGACTTCATGGACTTCCATGGAGGGGGTTTTGTGCTGATCTTCAAATAATTGGCATCCACAAACAAGCCCAGCTTACTGGGCCTTTAATTTAGCCTTTAATTTTAAACAGCCTTTAAATACCAGTAGTAACAGAGCTCCTAAGCAGAATCTTGCCAATTGTCACATGCCCTATTTACTAATCAGCCTTTATTAAGCACTGTGATACTACTTAATTTAATATTTACACTGATTAATCCCCATTAGCTTAAGTTGATTTCATACAAGGATTCCCAGATATTCTCTTCTATTTTTTGGTTGATAGTGGATTAATTTCTACCGGCTCCCCCAATGTTGGTTTTTGAATGTAATAAAGGTTGGTTTGAGTTAATACTCCTCCACCCTTTATAACTCTTCTTTAAAGTTGAAAATGATCCATAGTTTCTTCTTTTCCATTTCCAATTCCTAGTTTCTATCCACATAATTCTTTTCATATTCTTAGATGGATAATTGAGGGAAAATCCCCACTTCAGAAAACTAAGTACAGTTAATCTACCAGGAACCTGCTTTGGCAGGGATGCTTGCATAGGTATATTATAACCAAACTCACAGAGTTTGTGTAATTGCAATCATGATAAATTATGTGTGCCTAATGTGTGTGTGTGTGTGTGTACATGTCTAACTACAATTATGATAATTTGTTGAAATGGACAAGCCCTGACTTATGTCTTTCTTATTATTGTAGCTCTTGTACTGTAGTTCTAGTGATTGGAGGTCTGCCACATTATGACTAATCAGCCACCCACACAGTAGTGGGATTCAAAAAACTTTTACTACCAGTTCTGTGGGCTTGGTGGGCATGGCAGGGAAAGGATACTGTAAAATCTCCACTCATAGGTGGTATTTGCCGGTACTCTGAACTACTCAAAATTTCTGCTACTGGTTCTCCAGAACTGGTCAGAACCTACTGAATACCAACTCTGCACCTGAATCAAAAAACCCTATGCTGCATTATCCCTACCAATCTATAAATTGTTTATCCTACAATATATCCAGAGTTTTTCTTTAAACTGACAAACATGTGTGTGTGTGTGTGTGTGTGTGTGTGAATGACAGCCTGCAGCATGGGAAAGTAAGAGCTCTAGACCTACTTTTCTGTGTAAAATTTCCACCTGGCTAATTTAGATAACTGAATGCTTATTTAATTTGGCGTTAGGAGAAAAACACTTTGAGTCTATTTCTATAAAACTTATAGTTTTATAAAAAAAAAAGTTTTTTATAAAACTAAAAAAGTTTAGTTTAAGCATAGTTAAGGATCAAACTCCATCATACTCTACCAAGGACACAGCAAATAGGACACACACAATAACCCAGCAATGTTGATTAGCAATAGCAATAGCATTTAGACTCGATGGTGCGATTCAACCGCTGTAACAACTGGCTTGGTGAGCGCATGCGTATGTGCCAAATATGTGTACCATATGTGCACACAGCATTGAAAAAAGCCCATTTTCAGCTCTACTTATCTTCTAATGCAGCCCCTGTGAATAAAACAGCTGAGGCATGGCAAGCCTGTCTGCCGCGTAAATCAGTTGTGCTCTAAAACAATGAAATAAAGCACAGGAAAGAGCAAGGGTGGGTGGGTGTGGCCAAATTCTCACCAGAACTATCAGTTCTCCTGAACCAAATCCAAACCGGTAGAATACCACCCCTGCTAAGACTTATATACAGCTTCACTGTACCTTACAGTCCTCTCTAAGTGGTTTAAAGAATCAGCATATTGCCCCTAATCTAGGTCCTCATTTTACCGACCTCAGAAGAAAGCTGAGCCAACCTTGAGTCAGTGAGAATCGAACTGCTAGCAGTCGGCAGAATTAGCCTGTAATACTGCATTCTAATCACTGTACCACCATGGCTCAGTTAGATTACCCAGCATTTCCTGCTTTAAAAAAAATAAAAATTAAACCATGGATCTCCAATAGAGAGCAAAGCCCCATAAGCCTCCATTTTGTAAAGTCATTCTCAGAGGGATGAAAAATAAAAAGGGAACTAACCCGCCACAATCTGTTTACAAGTTTGGATTCAGATTCTTCATCGTAACTTGAAAATTAGACAGGGTTTTAACAACACTAAGTCAAAGACCAACATGCTCAATATTTTATGAAAATATATTCAATCCTCTGGCTGTTAGGATTTTTTTTTTGAACTTTTGGATAATGTGGATTGGGCCATATCCTAATATAAAGTCTTGACTTACAACCATTTGTTTAGTCCCTGTTTGAAGTTACAACAGCATGGAAAAAAGTGACGTGACTGTTTTTCACACTTACGACTGTTGCAAAATCTTCATGATCATATGATCAAAATTCAGATGTTTGCAACTGACTCGTATTTATGATGGTTGCAGTGTCCTGGGGTCATATGATCACCTTTAGTGGGCTTCTGACAAGCAAAGATCAAATGGGGAAGCCAGATTCATTTAACAATCATGTTATTAGCTTCACAACTGTAGTGATTCATATAACAACTGTGGCAAGAATGATTGTAAAATGGGCAAAACTCATTTAACAATTAATTGTCTCGCTTAGCAACTGAAAATTTGGGCTCAATAGGGGATATAAGTCGAGGACTATCTGTACTTATGGGAACAGCAGCACTGGCCCTCTATAGAACAATTGTAGGGATTAATCATAAATGCCAGGTGTTAATATGTGTTATGTTGTATGTACCATACACAAAAATTGCATAACTCATGCCCTTGCAAGATACATTTCCTTATACAAGGTGTAAGCCAAACATAAATGTGTTAAAACAATATTAGTGGTATCCTCTCTCCTTCTGACTATATACAATGTTTTCTGTGAATAGAATTGTAAATTTGCATACATGCAAAAAGTATGCAAAATACTTCTGTTGCTAAAGCAGTTCTCAGCCACTGGTTAACTTTCTGATAAGAGCTTTTTTTAAAAGAAGAAGAAAAGCAGTTCAAGAGCACAATTTCTTTGAACTAGGCCAGTGTACAACCACTTCAAAGGAACTATCTTACATGTGAAATCCATTTAATATTTTTAAAAGTTTAGTTGCTATATATCTCAGTAGGAAAGAACAGTAAGGGAAGTTACCACAAAGAAGAGGGGGGGAATCCAACCATTTTCTCCCAATTCTAATTTTAATTAAATGGAAATAAATCTTGATTTTGCACAGAAGCTTTCTAAGGGGAGTTGCCATATGTGGGGTGGAGGTGGACTTCAAAGTCAGTTCCTCCCTCTGCAGCTGTGATCTCCTGAGAATCCCCCACCAACTATATTTTTTCTAAAAATGAACATTATCTTCTATTTACAACACTGCCTTCCCCTGCCCCCCCACCCCCCAATTTCTTGTCACATGAGATTTTCTGGAATTGCAATATATGAGGATAGGATGTTCCATTCCCAGCTGTAATGCCTACCCAAATAATCCCCGCATGGCAATTACTTAAGGGAAGATGACTTCCTTTAACAGCATTCTTAGAACTTTGGGAAAGGGGTTAATATTTAGTGATGCTCATGCATACAGAGGGAAAGATTTGTGTCTTGTGGACACCAGGAAATGAGGCACCATTATTTATTCCATGAAGAATATGTTAATACTGGGATGCTCTTACCACATGTGATGTCCCGGAGTGTATCAAAAATATAACAAAAACCAAAATGTAAATAAAGGTCCTTTAATGCCTTCAACTTAGCTTCACTGTTTAATTGTTCACAGTTGAAGATTAAACTATTTTCAAAATAACATTCCAAACGAAAGAAACACCGTTCAAATTCAAAGAGGAGATGACCAAGCAAAAACCAAAAACAAACTGCACTGAATAAAGTTCCACGACAGATCAGGATAAATAATTACAAACTTCAGGAAGATAACCAGGTACAGTCGGTTGGAAGAACATCATCTAGGAACAAAACACTAATTTGTCTCCAGCGTTTGTTAGCACGCAGGTCTAAACTCTTATGCAGATCTCAGACCTGCAACCCATGAAGAGAATCATGGTCCTCTCCTCCCGAGTAAACCATGTTTTCCCCTGATCCTCTCCTCCCTGCGTGCCCTAGGATGGATAGGGGATTGGCCTGGATCCTCTGACTGCTCAGCCAGCCTCTGCCCTTCCCCAGCCTCCTCCACCACCTCTGGAGCCACACTTCCACTCCCTGTTGGCTGTTCCTCCTCTCCCTCAGAGTCAGTCTCCACCAGGAGCAAGACACCACATGTTAATACTGGGATGCTCTTATCACAGGATAAATAGCAACAGCAATAGTATTCAAAACTTATGTACAGTTCCATAGTGCTTCACAGCACTCTCTGAGTGGCTTACAAATGTCAACTTATTGCCCCCAACAATCTAGGTCCTCATTTTACTGACCTCAGAAAACTGGATCAACTTTGAGCCGGTCAGGACTGAACTCCTAACTGTGGGCAGAGAAATGCTGCATTCTAATCACTGCACCACCATGGCTCTTGGCAAAAAAACCAGGATCTCAATTTATCAAAATGAACAATAACTCCCTTTTTATGACCCTGTAATTCCTTAATTCAGAGTAAAGTTGGGTGACTGAATGGAATGAGCATTTACTGGCCAGATGCTCTTCCTGATGGCTATGTGAAGTTTGCATCAGACAAACATCTCTTTTGTGCCCTGATAAACTTCTGTCGATGCCTAAGATTGAACTCTCAACTTTGTAAGAGATGAGCATCTTTACCATTAGGCCACCATGCTGCTCATTTATCAAAATGAAAAATACAGCCCCAAATATAAGAATGCCCTTCAAAAGACCATGCCATAAATACTCTAAAGTTCAGGGAGTCTACAGCAGAATTCCCAAACCTTTCAGCCCAGGATGGGGGGAGAGGGGATGGTTCCATTTGAGTGGCAGGCGAGCATGTAAACATGTTCAGCTCCATTTGTGCAAGTGGCAGGCATGTGCACCTGCTGCTTGTGGAAATGGAGCACGTTCATCCACTACTTGTGTAAGTGGGGATGCACACATGTTTACCTGCCACTTCTGTGGGCCGGTTCTGAAAGACTCAAGACCCAGTAGTGGTCTACAGCCACTTACGGCATCCTTGCCAGAAGTAAATCTCACGTGAAAGTATTTTATTATATTCCTGCAGTGTTTCACAATCTTGACAACCTTAAGGAGAGTTCTTATGGAGAGTCCACACATCTTAAAAGTTGCCAAAACGGAACACCTCTGCCTTGTGGTGGCAGCAGATGGACAAAGATCTCAATAAATAAAGTCATATCTAAGCAGTGAATGAGTGATTGCTTTCATCCTGGCTTTTTGGCAGAGAAGTTAGCTACATGTCCCCATTTTTTATTTGCCATCTAGCACCATAGTAAAGGATTGGATTGGATTTCCTTTCAAGTTTCCTCCAGTTGCATTTTTTTCTTTGGGTTCATTCAATTGGCACAAGACATCATTAATTTCAGATCATCTGTTTGGGAATCTTTTTTGGGCCCAAAGACTTGGCTACCCAAGCCTACAGTCCATAAGGAGAGAGAAGATCAGTCCCCAAAGGCAAAGATTTACCTACTTCTTTAATTAGTGCAGCCTGACTTGTTGCTTCTGGCATTTCTTCTCAAGAAAGCTGCCAACCACCCATAAAAGAAAATTGAAAAGGCCCTGGAGGCCACATTATTATGCTTTTTTTAGGCCCGAAAAGCAAGAGGAATCTGTTTCTCTGCTTTCCACTCCCCACCAAATCATGCTTTAAAACTTGAGTTGCATTCTTAATTAAATAAGTGTCTGCACTGAGGGCTGTCAGTCGATCCATGAGAACGTGCTTTAAAGAAATAGTAAATCATATGAAGAATATTATCCCACCTTGCTCTAAGGTGGGATAATATAATCAAGGATGTTCTACTCAATTGGCTGGAAGAAGAAATGCAGCCCTTCTGAAGGGTTAATAATAAGAAGTAAAATCATCTCCTCCCACTTGAGGGTGGGGAGAAATCATGGTTCAAATTTGTTCTCTCAAGTCACTTGAATCACTTCTGAAGAGAAATCCTAAATGAGTTGTAAGGAGAAGAACTCTGCCAAGGACCTTGGAGTACTCATCTCGAATGATCTAAGTGCTAGAGCCCACTGTAACTACATAGCCAAAAAGGCATTAAGAATTGTTAACCTAATCCTGCGTAGCTTTTTCTCTGGTGATATCATACTACTAACTAGAGCATAGAAAACATTTGCTAGACCAATACTCAAATACAGCTCATCAGTCTGGAACCCGCATTACGTAGCTGATATTAATACAGCTGAGAAAGTCCAGAAATATTTTACAAAAAGAATTCTCCACTTCTCTACTCGTAGCAGAATACCTTATGCTACCTGTCTTGAAATTCTAGACCTAAAAAACCTAGAACTACACCACCTTCGGTCCAATCTAAGTATAGTGCATAAAATTATATCTTGCAATGTCCTACCTGTCAATGAATACTTCAGCTTCAACCATAACAATACAAGAGCATGCAATCGATACAAACTCAAGGTAAACCACACCAAACTTGATTTCAGGAAATACAACTTCAGCAACAGAGTGGCCAGTGTCTGAAATACTCTACCTGACTCTGTGGTTTCTTCCCTGAAGCCCAAAAACTTCAACCTTAGATTTCTACTATTGACCTCACCCCTTTCCTAAGAGGTCTGTAGGGGGTGTACATGAGTGCACCAACGTGCCTACCGCCTCTGTCCTATTGTTTCTTTTTATTTTTCTTATATGTATCAATTTCATGCATTCATAACTATGTTTATACTTATACCTGTTATCTTATAATCGCTTGACAAAACAAAATAAATAAAAAGAATAAAAAAAATACAACCTTCTCACAGTCAACCAATTCAGTCGAAATCCCAGTCCTTTATGTTTTTTAGTTACTTTTAGCCCCCAAAGCAATCAAGATTAATTTTTATATTTATTTGGTTTTTTTTAGACCTGGATTACAAAGAACAGTTTAAAAAAATTGCCCTATTTTTTTGAAAAATTCAGTTCATAGAGCTCAAAACAAAATTCCAGAACCTCTGACAGAGAGACAAAGCACTAAATGATAGAAAATTAGCATTAGAACAAAAATAAAATGTTATAAATGCAAAATTGTCATTTCTATTTAAAAAATCAAATGAAATTTATAAGAGATGTATGTGTTACGTAAACAAGTTAATAACCATTTACTTATTCTGAAATATATGGGATAGGCATGTTTGCATATTTATATGGGACATGATTACTCTTCCTTAGATAAAAGTTTAATATTTGAAACAACTGATGTTACTTATAAACAGAGATCACTTCTATATTTAGCCTGTTTCCATGCTTAGTTGCACAGAAAAAAAGATTTACTCATAAAGGTATAAGCAGCATATCAACTTCTACCTTCAAAATGACACTATAGGGCACTGGACACCGGAACAACTAGACACAAAGACAGGTTTTCCCCCATGCCATCACTCTGCTAAAAAAACTAATTCCCACAACACTTTTAAATTACTTAGTAAGGCTGTATTAATATTCTTCTTCTAATTTTGTTGCTTGTATCTTTATGATTTATATTGTTTTAGTTTCCTCCTACGATTTATATTGATTGATTATTTAGTATCCTATGACTATCACTAAGTGTTGTATCTTATGATTTATGATGAATGTATTTTTCTGATGACTATGATCATAATTTATCACTTATAGCTTTTATGTACAATGAGAGCTTATTCACTGAAGACAAATTCTTTGTGTGTCCAATCACACTTGGCCAATAAAGAATTCTGTTCTGTTCTGTGCTATTCTTTTCTATTTTATTCACAGCATATTTCAGTTCTATATTGGCATTTTCACAATATCCTTTAAAAACAGTTAGTTCTATATGAGGAAATGTTTATGTGAGCTTGTGAAATCACTCAGCCCTCACTTTAATTTTTCAAAATTTGTGCCATTGGAAGCAGAAACAACAGCAGCTTTGAAATTGTTTTTGCCTGTTGTGTTTTATCTTTTTTCTGTTCTGTTTGCAATAATATAATTTCATTGACAATGACCCAAATCTGGAAAAATGTTTGTTATTTAACTACTTATTAATGGAAAAACAAAACAAAAATAATGATGGATATATATTTAGGAGAGAGGTTGATGACACTTTTTCTCCATTGTGATTGCTTGGTTGAAGCCATATGAGGACCCTTTTATCTCTTGCCAGCCTCTGCCAATCTGATTTTCATTTATGGTTACTCCAGAGGAAGTCTCACTCCCAAGAGATTTGAAACATACCTGCACTGCAGTTGAGCAATGGAATTTTACATTTAAAAAATAATAATTCCTACTCAGATCAACAGGACATATTCTTAAATAGATATGCATAAAATATGATCTTGATTTTTTTAAGTAGTTCTCTTGGGAAACCACACAGAGGTGGTATTCAGCCAGTTTGAACCAGTTCAGGTGAACCTGTAGCAGAAATTTTTATCAGTTCAGAGAACTGGCAAATACCACCTCTGATTGGCCCTGCCCACCTGCCCTTTCTCGTCCTATATTCCATTTGACTTTTAGCTCAGCTGATTCACACAGCAGAGCGGATTGCCGTAACTCAGCTGAGCTAAAAAATAGTGCATGGGAAGTGATCTTTGAGTTCTGCGTGTGCGCACAAAGCAATCTGTGAGTGCTGCGTGCATGCAGGAAATGACCTTAAGAGTGCAGCGCGGGCACGTGAAGCGATCTGTGAGTGCTGTGCATGTGTGGGAAGTGCACAGAACTGGTAGCATGCAATTTGGAATCCCACCACTGTAACCACACATGCTTACACTCAAGTATTGTTTGCAGCATGGAAAATGAAGAGGGAGGGAGGGACTCACCAGATCATTCTTCCAGAATCTGTGTCTGAATGAAGGAAAGGTACAAAGACTTTGCATCCCTCATGATGTTCAGACAGGATGAGGGAAAAAACAAAGTTGAGGTGGGCAAAGGGGGATGCATGCACTTGAGGTTGGGATTTCCCCTCCTTATTTCCTTATCAAATGACCTTCAAGTCTTCGTGGGAAGAGGGAAATGGCTACTAAGACAATAATTAGATAAAAGTAACCTGAGTCCAGGGTAGGGTAGTTACAAGTGGTGGGATTCAGCCAGTTTTCACCTCCCCTGCTATCAAAGAGGTTCCTGGGTGCTGCACTGCGCTGCAATGGAGAAACAGGCAACAAACCGGCCAGTGTGAAATTTTCAAATCAAAACCCAAGAAAGTCCTGTTGAAAAAAGCAGCCTGGGGAGAACCATGACCTGGATGATTGAGACTCTCCATAGACATCTCACATATCCTTGCTTTTCTCACTTTTGTCTTTCTGCTTTAATAGGCATTCTTCTATAAAGCCAGTTTTGTTTCCCCATGAGGAAAGATGCAAGTCGATAAAAATAAATCTGAATGGAAAATATACAACTCTTTTTCCCTTTCCCTACTCTACAGCTGGCTCTTTTCGATAAGAACACATAGGGAAAAGGACCCTTTTTTTTTTTAAAGCTGAGATGAAATTAGGAGCTGGAAAATCATCTTGAAAGGAAGAAATGTGCCAGATAAGAAAAAGAGAAATATTTAGCATTGAACTTGCTTGAAGCCTAAAAGGATAATAGATTAACTTAATAGCAATTCTTAATTTTAACATATCATGCAGGCTTCTGTTTGCATCATTTATCATACCTGCAAAATAATGTGTAGACAGACATGTCATCTTTCCTGGATGACATTTAGGAGAGAGAGAGTCTCCTTAGATGTCTTTAAAGGAAGCTGCCTTTAGCTCATCTTCTTTCCTGAACGTTTTTCAACAGTTTTCATTTATTCCACTTTTTAAACAGACAAATGGGTGGAGAACAAATGCATATTTAATTGTGGAAAAGCGCACATGGCACTTACAAAGGATGACTCTTACTCAAGACAGCAGAAAGAAAGATGCCTGAGACTGTCTGTCTTTAATTAGCATGTTTTAGTCTGTTCTCTTTACAGGGATCAGAAATATAAACTGGCTTCAGCCTGGCAGGAACAAGTCCTATAACATTCTATGTACATAAAAACTTTACAAGGTTCAATATTTTATGTCATATATTTATACGCGTATTGAAACTAATGTTAGTTGCTCATCGATTAGAGGATGATTACTGGCCTTTTTGTATTAACCTGTATTTTTAAGCACTGAATCCTATGACAAATGAAATAGCCATCAAGAAAGCCCTAAGAATTAACCAGTGTTGCTGGAAATTTTGTGCGCCTTGTTGCCTTTAGAATCCAACTACAGGTAAGTCCTCGATTTACAACCATTCATTTATTGACTGCTTGAAGTTACAACAGCACTGACAAAAGTGACTTGTGACTTCATTTCACACTTATGACCGTTGCAACATCACCATGGTCACATGATCAAAATTCGGACACTTGGCAACTGAAATGTATTTATGATGATTGCAATGTCCTGGGATCATATGATCACCTTTTGCAACCTTCTCAGAAGCAAATCAATTGGGAGGCCAGATTCACTTAGCAACTGTGTCACTAACTTATCAATGGCAGTGATTCGCTTAACAATTATGGCAAGAAAGGTCACAAAATGGGGCAAAACTCACTTAACAACTGTCTTGCTTAACAACAGAAATGTTTGGCTCAATTGTGGTTGTGCATAAAGGATTACCTATAAAAGGACTGGTTCTTGGAAAAATGAATAACTTGGGAATAGACACCATATCTTCCTATTATTTATATATAATTGGATTTAATATTTAGATACAGATATAATATTGGTTCTTGGGATGTGAAGAGAACAATAGCACATAAAGCCTCCAATAAAAAGTAAAACAGGACAGAGGGGCTGAGATGGTAGCCAAAGTTAAAATCATAATCTGGCAGAAATTGTTTAAATGTACATGAAACTGATCCAAAAAGGAGACAATCCAGTTCTACAATCAGGATAGAATAATCTAAGTGGCCTTGGTGAAGGAATTAATTGAGCACTTTTACACTTACACTTTCATCTGCAGTGTTAAGTCAACTCCCTTGTAAACTGCTTTTATTTTTTTTCCTAGTCTACCTTTTTTTTTAACTGGGCATCAAATCTAGCTGGATAACCAGGAACAACCGTGCTCACCAAACAGCATTAGCATTGAGATACTGTATTTTCATTTTCTTCTGAAAATTTGCTAACTTTCACAATATACAAGCAACTGCTGAAATTGATGAAAGTTTTATATTTGACTTTAATGGAAGAAGAATCACCTTTTATGGAAAATAATGCAATTATGCTTTTAATACAAAGTACTTCTCTGTGAACACTGTAACTAAACTGGTGTATTTCATTTAATATTATGAAATTTTTATTAAGTGATTCATATAACAGTGGTTATATGTGTACTGTGCATATGCATAAACATTTATTATAAATATTGTTCCCAGGAATTTTAGATACAACACTTTAAATAACATACACTTGTTCAGATATTTTCATTAAAAACAAAATAATGGGCTGCTTCTCCTACCTTCATGCTCAGCAACACATTCTCACACCCAGAGTTGTAGTCTGTTGCATTAATAATGGTTGGGTTTTTGTTTTAATCTGCACTGATAACTAACAGCTGGAAAGTGCTCAGATCAACTACTTTAAATTTATTCATTAGAACAGTGCAGGAAGAGCTTTTCAAGAGTTAAAATGTGAATATAGCAATGAAATAGTGCCTTCTAGAGGACACTGAGCTTAAAAGTACTTGCTGAAATCAAAGTCACACTAAAATAAAACTACAAAATTGTGGAAGTAGATATTATGAGTAGATTTCACCAATTTACAGAGAAAATTGTTTCTGGGTATTATTTAGCCATAAAAATATCCACCTTTACATTCATAGGCTTACACATCTCTTTTGTTACTTTAAAATAGAGAGTATAACAGCCATTTTTGTAAGATGTGAGAGAAAAGTTGATTCCTACAAAATGCTTTTGCAGAACTTGAGATTGTGAAGAAAGTTAATATGCTAGCTGTTCAATGAATATACACTCAGGAGTTTCGCATATGGATCAGAAAAATAAGGGGTTCCAGATTATGACTCAGTGGTGTCCATCTGCTGCTGGATTAGCATTTGTCATGGGAGCAGATAATGGTGGCTATGGTGATGATGATTTATCTTGCATCATACCCACAAACTTCCCCAAATGGCTTCAGAAAGTCACCTCATGCAGGGAGGAGTAGCAGATGTCTACTAAAAGAGAGTATATGAAGCTCAAAGCTGCACTGTTGAACTGTCATATTATTAGTCGGGCAATGAAATGTCTACAAACAAGGAAGCTCAGAGAGCACCAAGGACTCCAGATGTCCATTAGCATAAGGTTGGATGTAACTCATCCTCTACTTGTTTTCAAATAGGCACTGGCCCCACTGCTCTATTTAACTGTAGCAGCAGCAATGAATTAAGAAACATTTTCTCATATTAAAAAAGGTTAGCAATAGCAAATTCTTCTTTGGGGGGAAAAAGTACAATTAAACAAAAAAAAACAACAACGATTCCTCACCATTCAAAACAAATTGAACAACAACAACAACCCATTTGCACTTTAAAGCTAGCATTGGCTGGTTTAAGCATGCATGTCCGCTAATTCTGTCCAGGTTTAGTTTGTTAAATTAGTTAGAACAGCATTTGCCCAATTTTTCCCCTGTATTAGCATTCCCAATAGATTGTGTTGTTAGTGTCATTTAACAAAGTTGCTACTTGCCTGTACTTTAGCGGTCAGCTGAAGTACTTTTAAAACAAAGAATAAGTTTCCTGAGTGATCCCATATGTGCATATGGAGCTCTGCTCAGCTTGACACTTTGTTCCTCCCACATCCAATACTGTCTGTGGACCCTTTTTAAGCCTCATGATCCGAGGACTCATAAAAAGAGCCCACAATAAAATAGTGTCTATAAAAACCTTCGTTCAAAACGGAAAAGCCTGGTTCTGCTCATAGGCCTCTTTGTAAAACCAATTTATGATTAACAGATCTTGAGGTCTTTTTTTTTTTAAAGAAAAAACTTGGAATTGACAGAACTCTGATAATCATCTCCTTCAAAAGGTTTAACTATTGACTTGCCGCAATCAAGGGCACTGTCCAAGTAGTGGAATGAGCAGAAAGATAGCCACAGTTATTTTGAAAATTATATATTTTATAGTGCAGTTGTTGCCAGCAATCTGGCATAACCCATTCATATTTGGTAGAGAAAAGGAGATAAGACTTGAAAAAGAACTCAAAAATGTCACTGCCCATAGAGCTGCACTCTGATTACAGGACATGAAATGGCCAGTTTCCCTGGAACATTGCTGCAGAAATGACATTCTTGCTAATTTGCAACAGTGATATAATGCACTTTATTAAGTAAAAAGGAAAAGTTGTAATGCAATTTGATTTTTTGCACATGAAGCTGAAGCCAACATATCTTGTTTTCTCAATTCTTTTGTATCTTGTATTTCTGGAATTCCCTCCCATAACGAGTTGTGCTCCTGGAAGACCTGTTGAGAATGTAGTATCTTTCTTTTAAAGCTCTTGTGACTTTTAAAAAACCTTTCTGCTTTATTTGCTAAATGCTTCTCTGCTATATCGTCAGAATTGCTTTGTCAGTAGATGATGTAACTCCACAGTTACTTCATACTTTGGAAAGCAGCTGACACTATATAGCCTACCGTGAATAATATTCAGCTTGCACAAAATTTAAATGAATTTCTGTCCATTTGATAAGATGGACAGGTTTAATGCTAGCATAAATGTCCAATGACTTGCTTGCATTTGGACTCTTTTATAAACAGAGTATTTTGGGAGCTGTAATTTATGCTGTCAAAGGCATTTTGTTGTGCAAACATGGTAACAGTCATATTCCAACTGCATGGGGTTTTCCCAGAAAATGTTTGAATATCAACAAAGAAGTACTTTTTAAAAGAGTAATGGAAGACTGTTGTTTAATCTAATTTTCCCTGGTCAAGTTTTGTAGACCACACAACAAGACCTTCAACTTCATCTTCCCATTGTTCTTCATTTTTGCTTTTGTCTATCTTCTTAGGTTCCACAGAAGATGTTTTTGAAGGTTCTAGAAAGTAGAAGTAATACAAAATGAAAAACTTAAATACATGAACTATAGTAACTGTATAATCATAGGGACACACAATACATTAAACTGTGTATCTGTGAATGTGCATGTGAGTGTGAGGGAGGCCTTTTTGTAGCATGTGCAAGATTTATCCTATAAAAAAGTACGTTTGTATATTAGCATTTATAGCCAAGTTATATAGCTAACAATTAGAAAATGAATATGTGTTCCCTCACCTTATTTCCAGGGGTGGGATTCTATTGGTTCTGTCTGGCTCTGTAGAACTGGTAGCTCTGAAGAGTAGCAGATACAGAATCGGTTCTATGTCTGCTGCTGTTTTGGCCTACCTGGCCGCCCGGGCTCTTACCTGACCTTTATTTCCTGGTTTTCAACCTCAGCTGCCTTGTGAGGCACAGCTGCAGTTGAGAAAGCAGGAAAAAGGTGCTTTTTCAAATGCTGCTTCCCTGCACGTAGCGCTGCTCAGCTATCCAGGCAGCAAGCTGATGAAGATTTACATGTGTGCACAGCGTGCAGGGAAGCAAATCGTAAATCAGCGAACCATTAGTTAACCGTTAGTTAACCCGTTAGATCCCACCCCTGCCTATTTCGAAAAGTTTCCAAGACCCCAAGATCACACTGAAATTTGATTTTAAAATGGTAAGTTTTGATGACATCATATGCTGCTTTTAAAATAAAATATCTCATCAAATAAGTACATTGGTAGACATAATACAGTAACATTTTTTGGAATAAATAAAATAAAGCTGTAGTCCAAATCCCAACATTTTCTCCCAAGAGTGATTAAAACCATGGCCACATTTTCTGCTCTAGTGATGAGTCCTACATGTTTTGCAGCTTTCTGTCCCATGACTAGATAAATAAAAAAACAGAACCCCCAAGCTGAAAGATCACTGTATTTTTGATACATTATTTTATATTCTTAAGGCAGTCCTAAAAATCATCAGGGAGAATTTTAATGACTTCACAAAGGTTAATTATTCCTGCATATTTAGTTTCAGCAATAAAAATCATCAGTAAAATAAATTACTGATGTATTAAATTATATTGACATTTAGTTGCATACTTGGCTTAGATAACATATAGCACCTGTATTTCTGCAATATGCCCTGCCTTAGTTGAGTACCCAGAAACCATCAGTGATATTTGTGGGTGTCAAAAAAAATTCAGAATGGTAATTATGCCATTTTAATTAATTAATTAATTAATTAATTAATCAATCAGAATAGAGCTGGAAGGGGCCTTTGCAGTCTTCTAGTCCAACCTCTTGCTCAAGCAGGAGACACTATGCCATTTCAAACAAGTGACTGTCCAGTCTCTTCTTAAAAACCTCCAGTGATGAAGCACCAACAACTTCTGACAGCAATTGGTAAATTGTCCTCACTGTTAAGAAGTTTCTCTTTAATTCCAGGTTGCTTCTCTCCTTGATTAGTCTCCATCCATTGTTTCTTGTCCTGTCTACAGGTGCTTTGGTAAATAAGTTAACACCCTCCTCTTTGTGGCAACCTCTCAAATACTGGAATGCTGCTCTCATGTAACCCCTAATATTCCTATCATGTCACCTCTGTACTGCTATCATGTCATTTGATGCATCTCTCATGTTGACCTATCCCACCGCAATCCTGGAAGCAGGGGTGGGATTAAAATTTTTTGCAACCATTCTGTGGGCATGGCTTAGGTGGTGGGCGTGGCTTGGTGGTCATGTGACTGAGTGGACATGGCTTGGTGGTCATGTTATTGGCTGGGTGTGGCCAACTCTATATCACTCACATCGAGGCATGCATCTCCTCGCTGGGCCTCTCATGACTGTGGGATTGCTGCAACAGTCATAAATGTGAAAAATGGCCATAAGTCACTTTTTTCAGTGCCACTGTAACTTTGAATGGTTACTCCACACAAGCAAAATACCAGCAAAGGAGAAGGAAAAAACTGCAGAGAAGTTCCTGAGACAGGGAGTCTAGTCCTGCTAAGAATGTAATAAGGATTAATGGAGAGGCAGTTTCTGTAAGCAATGCCAGAATGTTTCCTTCCTGCCTTCCTTACAGGATTAGGCCAGTAATTTCTTCAAACAACCGGTTCTCTGAACTGCTTAGAATGTTAACAACCAGTTCTAGAGAATAGGTGCAAACTGGTAGAATCCCACCCCTGCCTGGAAGCCCCTGGAAGTGACATTTAGCCTAACAAGTTGCAAATGTCTATTAACCCCACCCTTCTATCTTTCTGCAAAAGCCTAAAGACCTGGCTCTGCTGATTGGCCTCCAGACCAAAAGGGGAAGTTCTACACTGGACCTGCAGCGAGATTGATGGCAGATTCCACATCACCTGTCTTTCTCTCCACTCTCTACCCACTGATCCTTTTGGTTAGAATATTGATGTATTTAATTTCATTGTGTTCCTTTATCACTGATTATTTTATTGCTCTAACATTTTACTTATGTTTACATGCCTATCATGTTTCTTCCTTTTTATAATTATAAACCATCTACAGTATCACTACAGTGAGATAAAAGGCAAATAAATTTAACAAAGAAATAAATAAACTAAATAAACATGGACCATTTCTTTTCCTGCTCAGCTTCAAAGGGGGTCATACTTTCACAGCATGATTTCTAAAAGGTATTTCCCCCTGAATCTGCCTGTTTAATCTCTTTCCTGAGGTTCCACTATTCCAGAAATTCTGCTACCTGGTTCAGTCAGGGCTTTCCCAGGGACTGGGATCGTGTAGAAAGAGGAATGGTCAAATAATAAATGATGACTTTCTTTCTCAAATGAACTTACTTTCCACAGATATCATTATTTTATCTTCATTATATTGTTGCTCATTAGTGGGATTCAATTTTTTTTACAACCAGTTCTGTGGGTGTGGCTTGGTGGGCGTGGCAGGGGAAGGATACTGTAAAATCTCCAGTCAGAGGCCGTATTTGCTAGTTCTCCGAACTACTCAAAATTTCCACTACCGGTTCTCCAGAACTGGTCAGAACCTGCTGAATACCACCTTTGTTGCTGCTTTAATATCTATCATTGTAAAGGTATGTTTTTCAATGATCACAGTACTGTTTTAACTGATGCTGTTGGTTACCCTGAGCTCACTGGATGGAAAATGCACCTAAATAATTTTTTATAGGTACTATATATGATATAAAATAGGGTAAATCGCAGGGGTGGGATTCAACTGGCATGACTACCGGTTTGGTATTTGTGTTTTGCGCACACATGTGCACTTTGCACACACACATGCCAGATGCGCGCTGTGCGTGTGCATACTACATAATTAGCTGAGCCACTGGGACAGCTGATAAGTGCTGTACATGGGTGTGCAGCATTTCAAAAAGCACTTTGCTGCTTTTTCAACCTTAGTTGTGTCACGCAAAGCAGCTGCGGTTGAAAATGCAGGAAACAAAGGTCAGGTAAGAGCCCGGGCAGGTGGGTGGGCCAAACAGCAACAGACACAGAACTGGTTCTGTGTCTTCTGCTCTTCAGAGCTACCGGTTCTACAGAGGTGGACAGAACCGGTAGCATCCCACCCCTGATAAAGAGCATGATACTCTTGCTCTTCTTGATTTATAGGTAGTCCTCAACTTACAACAGTTCACTTAGTACAACGGCACTGAAAAAAGTGACTAATGACCATTTTTCACACTAGTTATCAAGTTATCATTCAAACTGAATTTTTATCTCTTTTAATTTTTACAATAACAAACAATTTTTCCATATATGGAAACACACACGCATACAAAAAATAATGCACAAAATGGTAGGATGGTGGGTGGGCTTCCTGCTCCCCCAAAAATAGAATATGAAAAGATGAGTTTTTTCCATGATTTCCATAAATTTAAATGCATTTACTTGTTTTACAGGGTAAATAGTATACACGACTATTGGTGTATACAGAAAAACTGCAAGCTTATCACAAAATCAGTTCTATCTTACCTGGACTTGGGATAATGCACCTGCCTCCCCAGTTTTCTAACTTTATCTGTTTCTTCTGTTTTTCAATGTATTCAGAGACAAAAATGTTATGTCTGAAATTAAAAAACAAGAAGATTGGTATAACTTCAAAACATAGCAGAAATATAAGCTTATTTACTAGATATTCAGGAATAAAACCAACCTTATGAATAGCTTTCACACAGGAAAAAATATTTCAGAATTGTTTTGCAACATATTTTACACACCAATTAGGAAAATTTAATTTTAAAAAGCTTAAGAAAAAAATACCCCTCACAACAACCCGTGTTCTTAGAGACTTACATTGTTGACTACAGTACATGAGGGTGCCATGACATCTTGGAGAAATACAGTGGTAGGAAAGGACTGTGAGAATAATTGTATTCTATTTTATTCCAGTCACAGTTTATGATTCTATGCCTTAACATTAATCTTTATAAATTCTCAACAACACATTAAAATCTTTAAAATGCTTTTGTATGAAATCATGCCAAAAAGAATCATGTGTCTCTAACAATTATAAAACAGGTGATGACATTTTTATAATTTGAGACACAGTTTATAGAAAGCAAAATTGATTGGGGTTATTATAATTCCCCATTTGTTGCCAGTTTTACTTCTGGCAAAAAAAACAGGTAGAAAGAAGCCCTAGGAATCCAGCTATTTTACACATTGCTTGAATGGTTTAATAGTTAAAATGCTGGATTAGGATTTAAGAGATGTGGTTCAAAACTACTCTCAAGATACAGCATACGTTGGGCCAGTTGCTATCATTATGCTGTTGTATTGAAGGAATCAAATTGGACAGGGAACACTACATATATTGCTTTCAGAAAAGAAACAGTTCCCACAGGAATAATCACAATTTACTGGTAATTAGGGTACAAATGATTATGGCAGGAGTGGGCAACTAGGGCAACTTTACAACCTGTGGACTTCAATTCCCAGAATTCCTGAGTCAGCATGGAATTCTGGGAGTTGAAGTCCACAGGTTGTAAAGTTGCCTCACCTCCCCACCAATGGACTATGGAGCTGGGAAGAAAAAGGTTTGCTAAAGATTGAATCATATTTTTGCTGAGCACTGTTCTCTCTTATTTTTCACAGAAACAGACACTCTCAATTCACTTCAGTTATCTTTCTTCAGAGGTACCTTCCTCAATGTAATTTGCTAGTGTCAAACTATGTAGATAATTTCAAAATACCTTAATTTTATTTTCTAATAGCAAAATATAAACAATGACAGCAATAACAGTAAAAAGGATACTACGAAGAAAGAAAAACCTAGACGTCTTATAGCGATTAAAATAAATATGAGAAAAACCTCACAGAAAAGAAATTCACAGAAAAAAGAGACAAAAAACCATATTGTAATTACAGACAGCAATATAAAATTTAACAGCAATAGCACTTAGACCAGAGTTCCCCAACCTTTCTGTCTTTGAGGACAAGGGGCGGGGGAAGGATAGGGGATGGTTCTGTGAAAAATGCTTCCATGGTGCAATGATATCTGCAACACTGTCAAACATCCAGATACTGTATCTCCAGTATATACAGATATATACTGTATATACAGATACTGTATCTCCAGTGTTGTTGCTATTATTATTATTAGCCCAGTCAGCCAGATGTTCAGAGTGGGTTTGGCACTTTTGTCTACCTATCGAATCCTTACTGTATCTCCAGTAAGGATTCAATAGACAAAAGTGCCAAACCCACTCTGAACATCTAGCTGACTGGGCTAATAACAATAATAGCAACAACAATAACAACAATTAGAACAAAAATAACAATAACCTCCCTGCAATAACACCGGCAGAACTACAAAAAACTGCGCTACTCAGAATATCATATGTTTTAAGAAGATACTTGATTGATACCTAGGATGTTGGCAGCAACCCGTATCAACCATTAGCACCAGTCACTGGTGTTTATGATACATTTTTAAATGTTCAGTTGACTGAGTTGCATGTTTAATAAATAAAAGAGATAATGATAATAATAATATAGTACCAAGTTGTTGACAAAAGAAAGGAGGGGAAGTGAAACACAGTGTGAAATCGAAAGTACATTCCATTCATATTTTCTTCTAAGACTCATTAGATGGCTGAAGCTTCTGCGGAGAAAAAATCAAATTGGCAAGCATGATTGATGACACTTGGCTATGGACGTGTTTTGTTGGATGATACACCCAGAGGGGCGGGGGAAAAGCAGGATCAAGGGTGACAATGAATTACAGATCTCAGAGTTGGCTATGCCCAGATTAGTGCCGGATGTAGAATGTTACCTTCAAATAAATCCTCTTTAGTTTTGGGAGTGTGGCTCAAGGCTCATGATTTAATTGGAGTAACTACTGGAACCCTGACAATATTCTCATTTCAAAAGAATATAGAAGTTAAAATAAAAAAGCCAATTATAGAATTGAAAATCTGATAGCTTAAAGTTAAACCATTATAGTCCTAAGAAAAATTTATGTGGTAGAAATGAATAACTTAACTTTATGGAAGTAAAGAGCCACTTCTCTATAGCCAAAGCAATAGAATTCTATTTGTTAAGAAACTGGGGAAAAGAAATGAAGTGAGGTAAATAACAGAGGGATACAATCAAGATCAAGGGAAATACTAATTCCACTCTATAAAGCCTTAGTAAGACCACACCAAGAGTACTGCATCCAGTTTTGTTCACCACATTATAAAAAAAGATATTGAGACTCTAGAAAAAGTACAGAGAAGAGCAACCAGGATGATTAGGGACTGGAGGCTAAAACATACAATGAACAGTTGAAAGAACCGGGCTTGGGTATCTAGTAAAGAGAAGGACCAGGGAAGACATGATAGAAGTCTCCCAATATTTGAGGGGCTGCCACAGAGAGGAAGGATTCAAGCTATTTTCCAAAGCACCTGAAGGCCAGACAAGGAATAATGGATGGAAACTGAACAAGGAGAGATTTAACCTGGAAATAAGGGGAAACTTTCTGACAGTGAGAACAGTCAACCAATGGAACAGCCTCGGAAGTTGTAGGAGCGCCATCACTTGAGACTTTCAAGAAGAGATTGGCCTGCCATTTGTCAGAAATGGTGTAGGGTCTCCCGCTTGGGCAGGGGGTTGGACTAGATGACCTACAAGGTCCCTTCCATCTGTTAAATCTGTTAAATAGCTTTTTTATATATAAAAAAATCAGTATATGGGTAGTACTTATTTAATGACCTTGTTCAGCAACCATTAGGAACATAGGATCAGTTAAATCTGCCAGAAGCATTCATGCAAAATATCAAATAAATTATGCATTCTGGTATTCAAGTGATATTACCTAGATGTCATAGGAGCAGAGGTGGTATTCAGCAGGTTCTGACCAGTTCTGGAGAACCAGTAGCAGAAATTTTGAATAGTTCAGAGAATCGGCAAATACCACCTTTGACTGGCCCTGGCCCCATCTATTCTCTGTCTCCCAAGTCCCAGCTAATCAGCTGGGTCTTCTTTTGTTGCCCTGCACAGGAGAATGGAGGTGGAAAGGAGGTTAGAAGGGTGAGGAGGGAATGGGATTTTGCAGTAACCTTCTTCCAGGAGTGGGGAGGGAATGAGAATTTTACAGTATTCTTCCCCTGCTACGCCCACTAAGCCATGCCCACCAAACCACATCCATGCCCACCACAGAACTGGTTGTAATAAATTTTGAATCCCACCACTGCATAGGAGGGATAGCAGAAAGAACAAATAAATGTTAAGGATTGGTTGGTAACTGGCTGTGGGGAAAAAAAATCATTGTGTAGTAATTTGGTGCCTAGTTAAATTTACCAACTCCAGAAAAAGACAGATATAGTGCCAACAAACCACAGATTTTATGAAAACACTAATAGCTGGTGATTGCTTGAAAGATTTTTAAAGCTTTTGAGACAGTTCCAAAAAGTAGTGTGCAAATCAGAAGGTATTGTCCCCATAGTGTTGTGAGATGAGCTCAATATTAATTGCTATTGCAAGCAATCTTGACACATCCCTGCCTTTACTGATGGAGAGAAAGGCTAAATACAGACAGTGTGGGGTAGTGGTTAAAGTATTGGCTGAGGGAGTGGTTCAGGTTCAAATTTATCCTAACCACCAAAGCTTTTTGATTAACTTTGGGCCAGAGTCGTTATGTGAGTTAAACAGGAGACCTTGGACACTGAACAAACTGAGATATAAATCCAACAAATCACAGGAAATAAAAAAGATTATATTAAGGCAGGACAGATCATTTTAGAAACTTCGTTGTTTTTCTGCTTTGTGCTCCTCTAAGCTTCTGGAATTGTCTCATAGAAGCATGCTAGCAGAAGTTCCATTGCAGAAGTCCTAGCACAATAATGTTATATATTTATAAGAAGTCCCCTAATTTAGAAGCATTCCAACCAACTTTCTTGAAACTTTTGCTACAAGTTCCTTATTCAGTTTCCAATGTCTTAACACAAGCATGGGCAAACATGGCAATTTTACAACCTGTGGACTTCAACTCCTAGAATTCCTGAGCCAGCCAGGGTCATAAAATTACCATAATTGCCTACCCCGTTCTTATATGACAAGACTTTAGCTGCATTTTCCTTGGAATTTTTAAATTGGGAAATATCTTCTCACCTTGCTTACCTCACCAATCTCACCTTAAATTGTCTTCCAATCTAAGAAGACAAATTAATTATGATTTGGCATAATGTGGTCTCACTCTGTCACAACACTACCTGCTTTGGGACTTTGATAAAACCCTGCTGAATTAAAGCAGAAGATTTAGGATGTAGATATCCAAAATGTCATACTCCAGATTTCCCTTCTTTTTTTAAAATCACAGTTGTTCTTCTTCCATGGACTATCCCCAAATATGTGTTTAACATCTTATATGCTCCATACTATTTACCTGGGATCCATTTGGGGTGCTGCTTATTAGCACAATAACTTAACAGATATATAAACTTCTCACATAAAAGCTACCTTTGTTTCTGTTGTGACTCAAAAGTAGAATCTATTTCATTATTAAAATGTCCATGCTACACCCAATAGTAATCCAATATTTCCAAAGGTTAATAACACTAAATGCCATCATGACCAGGAGGCCATTGTTGTTCTTCTGGGTAACCACCCTTCATATACTTCTAAGAATACTGCAAAATTCTTTACAATAGCTGTAGCTGTTAGAAACTATCTGGTTTCTTCCTCATGCTATTAATTTTTAGGTGCTCATTATTTTAGGATTTTCTCACAATTAAAAATAAAAGGTGGCTTCACAAAACAACTCAACAAGTGTTGCAGTTTATGAAGCATCCCGTTATGAAGCATGTAACTAAGATAGAGTATTGAGAGATTCTCCACAAGAAACGTAATAGCAGCGTAATAAGAAGTTAGTGTCTGAGTTTGCCTTATTGGGTGACATAATACAGTATATAGAGAAACAAGTTTTTTTTTAAATTTAATACACTTTTAAATCAAAATTTAATCTAGTTTTTAAATTTAATCAGGATATTTACTGTTCATTTTGCCATTGCTACATATTCTCCAAGTTTGGTTTCCCAGTCTGATATTGTTGATAAGTGTCTCTATACCAATGACTATGCCTCTATCTTGGAACTGGGAACTGTTTTATTGATCATAAACAACTTATTAAATTTTATAGGATTATGCATATGTTTTCTTTATTAGGGATCTTAACTTCCATTCAGGATAGTTGCAGTAGAAATGATGAATGTACATTTCATAAGAAAGCCAGTTTGCTTACAAGCTTTGACTTAATTACAGCTTTTTATTGTAAAGATTCAGATAAACAATGCTCTTGGAAGTATGCAGTACCTTAACTTACCCAAATATTTGCTTTTGCTGTGTGATCGGTCCAGGCATGTAAAACTATAAACTGTTTAGTTGCAGGTATGTGCTGAGCAGTTATTGGGAACCTTGTTATTTGAGGGAAGGAGGAAGGAAAGAAGGAATTTTACAAAAGTCTGTTTTCAACCACAAGATGGCAGTGAAAGGAGGGCCTTTAACTATGTCGAAAAAATCAAAGCCATTTTTTTCTCAAGCTTCAATGCAATTAGTGCCAAAAGTTGCATTATTTCAAAGAAAAGGCAGTTTTCTCGAACAAATTTAGCCTATTCTTGTCATTTGCTAATTTTTTTAAAATTAAAAATGGGGGTGGGGGAGGAGACTGCTAATTTTTGAAATCCTTTCTGACACACATTATATTGTGTGGCACAACATAATGAAGCAATTATCAAATAGAAGAAACAAAGAACTTCTGTTGAGAGAAATAAAACGAGGAAGCTGTATCCAAGGAAAATTAACCCTTTCAAAAAAGGGAGTCTGTTCAAGAGAAAAATGAAGCAATTTTGCCCATTTGTTTTTATTTGATTGGAAGCTCAAATTAGATTTTCTTTGGTGTCTGCCAGTTTGTGGCAACATGGGTGAATAGCACATGTGTATGAAATAACTGGCTGCAAACTTTTTGCTATACTCTAAAATAAATTGGCTATATTGTAGGGATAATTTAGTATAAATTTTCAGCTTCAGTGATCAGTAATGCTATGATTCCAGGCACACAGAAAATGTGACGTCTGCTGTAGTGTAGATGCCTACTTCTTAGATTGTCTCCTTCTCATTCTTGAACTGGGTCCTGGCCATCATTCCATCTTTCCCAATCTCAGGTACCACATTACATTTGTTTTCTGGAGACACTAAGGACACCTTCTCCTCTTAAATATACACAAATCCCTAGTGTAGGAATGTTGAGTAAGTGTGTATGAAAAGAGGAAACTTTATGAAGGGAAAGAAAGTTGCAACAAAGAGTATATACCCTCGCCCTTGAAAAGGTTCACCTAGGTTACTAATAGGTGTAGGCTGCAGGTAGTGTACATGCCTGTTTTAAAAGATCTGCAGTGATTTTCAAACGTACTTTAAGATGTTAATATCAAAGTTCAATCCCCATTTCTGAATCTTAATTAGGAAGCCTGGATTGGCTCTTATATTCAGGTTCATAATACACCTGAATATTTTATGTTTCATGAATTGATGTTAATAAATTTGTTTTATTCTTCATAATATTTTCTGGAGTTTCTATATGTATTTCCAGTATATGCTTCTGCTTACAGTAACTATAAAGTCATGATTTTCACAAAAAAGGCAGGTTCTGTGAAAGAATAATAATTTGAATCTGCATACCTTTTACTTAATACGGTTATTTATTTATTTGGGGGTTTTATATGGTTGCCCACTCACTCTCAGTGACTTTGGGCAGCACGCAAACAAACCCAATAACCTTCACCAGACTGGCAATAACAAGCAATCAAACCAGCCAATCAATCAATCATACTGTTATGCAGTAGTTTAAAGGGCCTGTCACATAGGCCGATGGATGCAAAACGTATGTAAAAAGGACACAGAGGATGAGAAAATGTTCCATCCATTGTTATCCGCTCTCAAAAGTGCC
>BHFT01021189.1:0-20882 GCA_004320025.1 Laticauda laticaudata
TCTTAGTACAGACTCAGCTATGATGTCATAGGAAGGAGTCAACCCATCCTGGGCTCTCTCACAGCATAGATAGAAAGCGTTCATGGTAATTTCTACCAACGCCCAATCCCACTCAGCCTGGGGAAATGATATTACTAATTAAAGTGCAAGACATTAAGTATGTAAAAGCACAAATTTATTCCATGCAAATCAGGTGGCCAAATCCAGGCTTCTAGCAGCAATTGCATATGTAGATGCATTTTTTAAAAGTATATGCTGCAAATTGGCCTAGATTTCACGTTGGCATGGATATAAGTGGGAGAAGCCTAAAAGGATTAATCACTATAATTTGCAATTATAGCTTCACACTGGAGTATTTGGGAAGGAAGTAATGGCACATTTCAGCTGAGAGCATATCGTACAGTATACAATTTTGCTGTTGCTTAAATAGGCTGCTTATGTATGTGCATAGGTAGCATGGATAAGAAAAATTAAGCTTCTATCTGGTATAACTTTGGGTGATTTACAGAATTCTGGAAGGGTTTTTTATTCCATTGTTTAATAGTTGCAACAGCAAAATTACACCATCTTGCCCTCAATTTGCGCTGCCCCCACTGACCCACATGTCAAGGTTGGTATAGAGAACTTTATTTAGTCTGTTCCCTGAACAGATCTATTTTAGGTTTTCAACTAACCCCCAGCTGCAAGCTTAGCACAGTAATTGGCTCATGACCAAGTAAATAACCAAAAACAAAACAAACTTACAGCCAAACCAAAAACAGTCTTGGAAATAAAGGTTTTGCCTGGGTAGGTTCAAAAAACAAATAGCCCAAAATCCTCTCCGAGGTTAGGGGCCTCCACTGAGGTTTGTCAACAAGTCTTTTTGTCCATGTTTCAGGACTTGCAAGGAGAAGTCACAGGAATAGTTTAAGCCAGGTGTTCGGGAGGGAGAGGTCATTTTCAGCAAAGCCAGCCATGAACAAGCTCCAGACTAACCTTCCAGGAAATGGCAATTTGTCCATCTGATGGATAACTGGCTGCTTCAAAGACAAACATAAATGTTCTCCGCAATTGAATTAAATCTATGAGCTGCAGAGTTCCAGAAACACAACCATCTGGCCACAACCCACACATGTTGCTTCCAGCATGGCTTCCCTCTGCCTGCCATGCTAAATAGTCCCTCCCTGTGCAGCCCATTAAGAGGGGTGGGGCCTTTTCTCTATCAATCTGGCAGATCTCCGCCTCTCTGCCCTATGTACTCCAGCATCTACTAGCATGTACCAATGCTGACAGCTCCTCCCCCCTTCCTCATTGGACTGTGAACTTTCCCCAGCCAAGGCATGTCCCTGAGATAACCAGGTCCCAAGCCATGATTGATATCTTGGAGTCAATGTTGGCTCCTAATGATCATATGGACTGCTCCCCACAGTTTTCTTATCAAGATTTCCCAATTGGCTCGCTCTTGCCTGTTTTCCAGAGCCGAGAGGGAGTGATTGCCCCAAAGTAACCATATAGCTCTGCACCTAGGGTGGGAGTAGAAATCACCATCTCCCAATTTCTATCCTGATGCTGTAACCAATAGAGCAAACTGGCTTTCAGTAAGTGAAATGAAAAAAAAATAGAAACACTGACACAAAACTAGGCATATACTGTATAAACATAAATATTTATGATCTGTATAGAAACTGGTTTTTATTGATACTTTCTGTTTTACAATAAACAGCAGGTACATTGCTAGGGATGCTACAACTCTTGTTTCATCTTGTTTTCAGAAAAGATTACAAGCTCCCCAAAGAACATTCTTTAAGCACTAAATCCAATGCTAGTATATAATAATAAAGAGAGGGGAAATATGGAGCAGAGTGAGCTCCTTGCTGGGTGCTATCAGTTTGGAGGCTGTTATAAGGACCAATATATATTGTTGTAATTATATTTTTAAATCTTTTCTTTGATCAAATATTATTAATGGTAGTGGCTCTGATGTAGTGTGACTGAACAAAATAGTTTATAATAGACTGCCAGATGTTGTATTATATTACCTTTCCTGTTCTGATGGTTTTGATTCATTTTCCTTTATTCTGATTCTTTCCAACAATCATGTTGTACAACTTATCAAAGCAGTAACCTTTAAAATCAGGCATGGCTCATCAGTGTATTGTCATTATTTTCTTCTTTCTCTTGCTTCCATTTATATATGCACCCATGGATATCTATGATATAGAGATTGTCAGCCCTGCAGCCATTTTGAGCTGAAGCCATTTTGGAAACATCTTCACGGCTGCCACAGTCAAAACAACATTCTTTCCAATAGAGCCAAGGATCCTCTTCCAGGTGTTGGAGCCAGCCAGGATGACAGCTGTGACCTGGTTAGGCCATAAGACAGGTGGGACCTAGAGGGGAAGAACTTTGTGATTTGATTTGGGTGGGGAAAACGTTGGAGCCCTCAGAATCGGGTTTTCCCCAAATGTGCCAATTTGACATGCCTAATAAATCTATGCTTTGATGAATATGCCTGCCTTGGAGTTTTGATTCCATTGGATGTGTTATCCCTGACAGATAACAGGTTGAAAGAGGAAACAATCATTTGCTCAAATTATGGATATGTTGTTGTACTTGAAAAAATAAATTGATATTTATTATTTATTTATTTATTAAACAAATTTATATAACCATCCAGTTCACACATAGTTGACTCCGGATGACTTAACCCAATTTGTATAAAAGATGGTATGGACAGAAAATCAGGGAAAATCAGTTATACTTGCCTTTATTCTACCGGAAGATAAAAAGAAAACATCCAGACGGAAAGACAAACTCATTACATACAAAATTCAGCGCATGACACAGAAGTAAATTTTGATACAATTGGATTTCAGGATATAGAGACATACAATCAGTGATCAACCTTTATTTTTAGTCTTCATTGCACTACATTATCTGCAACTGACATGCACTGTGAGTATAAAAAAAAATGAATGTTATCTCAGGGACATGCCTTGGCTGGGGAAAGTTCACAGTCCAATGAGGAAGGGAGGAAAGTTATCATTGATTCAGTTTCTAGCACTCTATATGTTCCAGAGTTCAGACTTTAAGCTCATTCCCACTTTACTTTATAGTGGAAACTTCTGAACATGTCTTAATCCTCCAGGGTGGATTTTGAAAAAAAAAATGTAGCATTTTCTCCTCTTGTGGCTTCATTACTGTTAGGAATAACAAACCTACAATTCCTAAAGTTGTCAACAATAATGGAGTCCTTGAGCATTAGTCAAAGTTTTCATTTCTATAGAGCAGTAGCAATGGAGGAAAGTTCCACCTTGATAAACTCATTAGTCATTTCTATCCCAATTTAGATATTGTTCCTGGCATATGATAAGTTTGAGGGTATGTAAGAAAGGAAAGCTGACATATAAGAGGAGTGAAGAAGGTAGAAGAACCTTCCTGCCCTCAAATATATCTTCCAAAATACTTTCAAAGGACAGAGAAAGCTCATACCAATGGAAATGGACAGTTCATTAGCCATCTCAATGTGCATATAAAACTAATGAGTCTTAGTCCAGGCATAAATTTTCAGATCCACATTCTCCACTTGCATAAGAATTTATACAAATGAATTGCAAGTGGTTTGGCAAAGTAATTTGAGAAGAACAGACTTAGAACTCAGCATGACATTTTACCTCAGTGGAACTAAAATATCCTCTTCAAAATTACAAATTTCAACAGTGTTGCTAAATACAGAAATCGATGTAATTCTTAAAGCCAACTTCGGGACTCCATAGCTGTGGAACATCTAGACCCAGCCTTTTCAGTAAGGCTTACATAAGCACATTCAAGGGTCTCATTATGCATAACACACTCTTGTATTGCTTGGGAATTCAGTGTTCTAAGTTAGAAAAAAAAAGTTGGAGATGGGGAAGGTTGTGTTAAGTCTGATCTTTTAAGCTGTAGAAGGAATTGTGCTCCTTTTAGCTAATAGAAAAGATTCTGCTCTCCCACTTCACACCAGGGCTATCCATCTCTGCAAACTGTCCAACTTCAGCTTAAATGTATCCCATTTGTCTTTTCTGTCCATGTGCTGTGCTTTCAATGGCCTATTAATGTGAATCTGACGGACTTATTTCACCATAGGGATCTTTCTAAAAGTCTAAACTAGACAAAAAAAAGTGAGAAGGAGAAAAGCATTTATAGAGGAAGAACAGAAGTGCTTAAATACATATATAACTATGTGAAAGGAAGGAATCCATCTCCTTATGCTTCAGGACTGGACCAAATCAGTCACCCAGTTTAAATTTGTCATTTCCCCCTACAATTATCATCTATGTCCCCATTCTTCTTCCCGGTGTATTTCTGCATGTGCATTTGGATCAATTAACACTACTTTGCATGGTCAATTGCATCTCCAGGGCACAGGCCCATGGCTTGCACATCTTTGTTGATGATGTCTTGCCATCTCTGTTTTGGATGCCTGTGAGGTTATCAATCGTTGACTTGTAGTTGGTAGACAGTCTTAGCCACGGTGGAAAGTGCTGCTCTCTGGACATGTCCATACGAGCAAAGTCGGCCTTCTCTCATATTCTCTATTATTGGTGACACACAAAAATGTGGTCAATGGTGTCATTTGTGATGTGGCCAAGAAGGGAGATGCTCAATATCCAATGGAGTATTCAGATTTCCATGGCATGGACATAGCTTTTGGTCCCTGTTGTTGCTGCCCAGCATTTAGTGCCATACAGTGTAGCAGGGGGATGGTTGTCTTGTAAATAAATGGTTTGGCATTCATTTGTCACATAACACACCAGTGAATTCTTGCCAACACATCCAGGCTGCATTCACCCTTGATTGCACCTCATCAGAGATGTTGCCATTGCATTGGAGATGTGATCCCAGATACTGAAAAATGTCCACCTTCTTTAGGTTTTCTATCATCTATGTCCACACTGCTCACTTCTAATAAAAAAAAACCAAATCTCTCATGTCTCCTCTTAAGGCAAACATGTCAGGAGTATTTCTCATATGATAAGAGGCCAAAGGGGATGTAGACCATTCAGAACCAAGCATCTTGTTCAGGTCTCCAATGATATATAGAGGTAGCTAATGTGTGTCTTTGGACTGATGGGTGTTTTTTGTGAATCCTTTTTTAAATCCCACCAGTTTTTTCTTTCTTGTTTATGTGTTTTGTTTTGTTTGTGTGTGTGTGTTTATGTGTTTATACACAGGACTATGGAGAAGAGCACAGAGATTAAAGTGTAGGGAAAAATAGAGCTTTTTTTTTTTTTAATCATTCATCTTCTATGAACTTTCACCAGTCAATTTAGCATTTTGAACTCCAGATCAAAGCTAAGCTTCAATCCAGTATTTTGTGTCCTTTTCATATGTGTATTGAAAGTAACTTTCCATGAATGAGCACCTTATACTTTCCTATACAGTGCCTTCTCAGTCTTGTGTCCTTTCAGGGTATAGCATTCTTTTCTTTAGAAGAAAATGCTTTGTTTATATTTTGAGATAAGGCACAATAAAATGCATACCATATTCTAAAATGTTTGATTCAGGCTTATTTGGAGGCTGCCATATAGCCTACTCATTCATTGATTGGTATAATTTTCTCCTAATGGGTTTCTAACTCCCCACCCTACCCCATTACCATTAATTAACAAACACTTTATCAAGCATATTTAGAAAGGAGAATAGTTACATGCTGAACTTCAGTTTTATAATCCTTAACTCATTTTTTTCTGGAATAATGCAAGCTTTCTGTTTATGCCTCAGTGGCACAGTGGTTAGAGTGCAGTACTGAAGGCTAATATACTTCTGCTGCCTGCCAGTTGCCTGCAATTTGGCAGTTCAGCTCCCACCAGGCTGTTGTGGTCTCCCGGTGAGCTGGCAGCAGAGTCGGACAGTAGGGAGGAACATGGGCCAGTTATGGAGTCTGGGGAGGGCTCAGATGAGGGATGTCCAACACATCTCTCATCTGAAAAAACAATGTTTTGACATCCCAGAGATGGGATTAGGGCCATCTGAGAGTTATATGCTGACTCCAGAGCCTCCAGAATCTGACATCAGTGTGGCAGAGGAACAGAGGAAGCCTGTTCCCAGTGCATGCTTGCACAGAGCTGCCAGAAGGCAAGAACAGTTAAGACAAAAGGGATGACTTGGGAGTTAGGCTTGGATATGATTGGTCCCTCCCAAAAGACATTGCAGCATTTCAAGGGAGATAAAGGTGGGTGCTTATCAACCTTATCCTGAAAGAATGTGGCAGACTTTTGTTGGACTATTCAAAAACTGTTTGGGACTCATTACGGGCTGTGAATGCATATAATTCATAGCCATTGAAATGTTTAAAAAAATGGTTTTGGGGAACAATGTGTGATTGTTATTGTCTCAGGAAGCCTTGGTCAGAACACAGGCTCAAGCCTTCCATCCTTCTGAGGTTGGTAAAATGAGGACCGGGGTGGGATTCTCTGCTTGCATAACTATCGTAATTATTCATCTTCAATGTTACTTCAGGGAAATAACACAGCTGAGGCATGACAATCCACTTTGTGAATCAGGTGAGCAGATATAGGTGAGTATAGCATAGGGGCAGGAAGGTGGGCCCACATGATCGTCGGATCATACTGGTTCAGAGCCAGCTGATCATCACATCTAGGAGTTCACCCAAACCAGTCAGAACCAGGAGAATCCCACCCTGGATAAAAACCCAGATTGTTTTTATATGCTGGGGGCAATATGCTGACTCGGTAAACCCACTTAGAGAGGGCTTTACTGTAAAGCACTGTAAAGCAATGTATAAGTCTAAGTGCTGTTGCTATTTCAGCAGCAGATTTTCATAGTGATGAAACTATCTTACCCAAAAAATTGATAGGGATGAAACTGGAATGTTTGACAGCAAAAAAAAAAAATCATCTACAAAAAGTCTAAAACTGAGGTGAAAAATATCCACTCACAGACTGAGTCTTAATTTTGACAATTCTAGCATAGAAAATTTTTCTTACCTTCACATGATTCAGCTTTACAGCTCTCTTACACTGATAGGATGGGAAGAGTTGCAGTGGGAATTGTATTTGATCCATTTCTTAAGCATTTATGCTACGAAACAGCACATATTCAGTTCTCTGAAATATGCTCCAGATTTCCTCTGGGTTTCTAGTCACTTCCTGACATGTCATAATTCAAGGAATACTTTAGAGATAGTTGTTGGTATCTGTAGTTTGCTTCATAAAACTGCAGAATGTGTTTGTTTGTTTTTCATCACCTCTGAACAGAGCTATTTATTTTGTGTAACTTTATAATTTAGACGTTTTAGAACATTTAGAAGTTTTGTGTCCCAAAACAAACCCTGGATGAGTTTGCATTGCTTCAGATGTTCTGCACCTTATGAGTAGCAATTATTTAGTATTTGTTTAATACTCAGCAATGTAGTCAATGTGAATACAGCAGGCTTCTTGCTAATTGGGAATTAAGCTATTTCTTTGTAAATAAATGTACATAGAATGTGTGGCTTTAATTTTTTGAGTAACAAAACTGAGTGAACTTGATTCTAAGTGCCCTGAAATATTAATCTTTCCCAATATTCCCAAAACAGAAATAAAAGGAGCCTATAACTTTTCCTTTCTGTATTTGCCAAGAAAGTCTTCTGCAGTTACAATCTCAGGGTCATGTATTTAATAAGTAATTCTGATGACTATAATATTTCAAAAAGGAATGGGTGTCCTCCTAATTAGAAATCCTGAGTATCTGAGAAACTGAATTAAATGATTCACATTTGCTCATAATGCACATAACCCAAAATGACGTTGTGTATACATGAATTATTCATAATAGAGATGGTTACCATATTCCTCTTTCTTGTTTAAAGATCCATATGGAATACATGGACAATTTTACAATAAACACACAGAAAGCATCACAGCTCAACACATGATATGAAAATACTATAAAACTGTAAGTTTAGATGACGCTTGGAGAGCATATTGTCTAAACAGTTCAATATTTTGTTGCCTTCTTTGTATGTGCGAACGCCTATAAATTTAAGTAACATCCTTATTCTAAAATGTATCCCACAGAGCAAAACATAATTTGGAATGAAGTCAGGAGTCTTACTTTCCCATGCCAAAGGTCTAAGTAAAGAGACAGATTTCACGTCTCTTCTGAATCCATCAATTCACCTAATTTAAATTTTAAATAATCCAAACTTCAGGTGGAGCTTCTAGCAAGATCAACCAGGCCTGACTTCCTGCTAAAGCCCATGTCACACAGCACCAATGGATGGAAAGAGGATGTAAAACGGAGAAAAACACTTGCCATCCGTTGGTTACAGCGATGCATCCGTTCTTGTACTCACTGCGTCCGTTTTTCAATACTCTCTATCATCCAGCATCCCGTCAACTGTAAATTTCATCCGCTCAAAAAAGTTTTGAGCTGCACAAAAACTTTTTGACGGGATAAAGTATCCAACACGTCCATTCTAACATCTGCTACCGCATATGGGAAACATACCGTTATATTGTCTGTCATTATCCTTACACGTCCGCTATATCTGCTAAGCATCTGCTGCGCAGCCGCGCAACTTCATATTCGCTCCAGCAGAAAATGGATACAGGGAGGAAGCGAACGGACGTGGAACGGACACGCAACGTTGCAGCACAAACGTAGAAAGGGTGAAAGTGATGCAAGCTCGCATAGAAAGCATTAAAACGGAAAAAACGTTCGTATAGGGGACGTATTTCGGATATTTAGGATGTCTGCAGGATGTCTAGAGGATGCAGAAGGCACCCATGGAAAACCTATATTTCCGTTTAAAAAGGGGAGAAACTCACCTGGATCTTCATTTCAGTCAAGCAGTCCCTGCTGTGCAGACCTCTTCAGCCTTCATCTTGCTCTTGCCCTTTCCACAGCAATCCAGTCATCTCCACCCTGGATCGTCGCACACGTCTTTTGGTAGCCGGCCATCAATTCTACCAACAGTGCGAAGCCCTCTACAGGCTCTTCACCTGTTCTAAAAATGAAGAAATAGAGGCGTCCAAGCATGTCTGGGTCCGAAGATGGATCGCGAGAAAAGCTGAGTACGGACTGTACAACAAGCTAGATGGTGGAGCTGAGGAACAAAGACACTCGTGAATTCGGGAAATTCATGAAGGATGCAACCAGACATGTTTGACAAAGTTGTCTGGAGCGGCTGAGACCCAGGTTTGACCAAGCAAACACCAACTTCTGGCCAGCTGGACCTGGCTGAGGTGGCACTGACTCTGCACCACCTGGCCCTCAAGGGACGCCATACGAAATATGCATGCGTATGCTCTGCGAGGGTTGCTACACAACAGCACCATCAGCACTTTGTGGTCCAGAGAAGTGGTGCAGGCCATCATCGAAACAGAATAATCTGGAGGAGGCTCCTCCTAGTGCCTCACCACTGAAAGAAGGATGGGAAAGAAAGTTTGCCAGAGCAGTTGGTATCAGAAGGGGAACTTCCCCCACACCGTTGGAGCCATACGATTGGGTAAGCACGTGGGCCTTTGAAAGCTCCAGCCAAGTCAGGATCCACTTAACCACAACTAAAAGGGCTTCTTGTCAGCATCATCCTCTTTGCCATGGTCCCGATGACTGGACTACAAGTTTCACCGTACCATCGTATGCTTCAAGGCAACGGTGTTCATCTTTCAGGATTTGCCCACGTATATACCAACGCCGCAGTGACCTCACGGCACGCGGCGTCGAAACGACAACCTTGATCATGGGACTTCCCAGATCCCTAGGATCCCCCTGCCCAACAACAACAAGATTGCCCTACTTCATCGTGGGGGAATGCCTTCTCCCTCAGAACATACCCTCATGAAGCGCCTAGACTTCAGATGCCTCACCCGTGGAAGAGAGGATCTTCAACTACAGGCTGTCCAGGGGCAAGGCGGGTGGTGTGAGAACTGCCTTTTGACATCCTGGACCAACAGGTTCCAGGTACTTCTCAACCACCATTGGAATCGTCTCACACAGACCGTGAGGAACATCATGTGTAGCTTGCTGCATCCTGCACAATCTCATGGCGCACCCGCTACCCAGTGTTGCAGAACAGGCTTGTGGGACCGTGAACAGGCAATGGGGACATGGAGCCTGGTGAATGCAGGATAGGGTGAAACCTGATAGATACTGTGGATGTGCAAGGCCCCAACAGAGCTTCACATGAAGGGAAGAAGCAGCGCAACCTCCTGAAACTACTGGTGCAACTCCCCAGCTGGAGTAGTTGGAGTGGCAAGACAGGATGGTAGAGGCTTAATGGATGCTTCCTTGGCCTGACTCATCACAACTGATGAGATTTGTGCATGTATGTTGAGTGAACCCTACAATGAACAGGGCATTTAACAAAGAGTTGTGTTTTATGTTGAAATGTGTTGATAATGATTACATTGTTATTGATAATAAAGGGCCATAGGTCGGCACCTGGAGGGGTGGACCATACAGTCCCGCTATGCTTGCATGGAGATTTATCTATCCCAACAGCTATTACCCCATCCCAAAAGGTATCCCTCCCATGCCACTGCCTATCCTTACCCGATCCCAAAGCTATACTCATCCACAGGTATCCCTGCCCACCCACTGCTATCTAACGCATCGCACAAGCATGCAAAGGCTTAAACCATGTTCCTAAAAGTTCCACCAAGACTTTATTTACTAAAGAGAACTGAACCAAAGTGTGTTGAAGCAAAAGATAAACTTTATTAATAACAAACTGTTAAAGCAAAATGACCCAAGTAAAGTGTCCCAGGAGGCACAGATAGAAGTCAACAGGTAGAACAACCTCAGTCCTCTGGCACTCTACTCAGCAACTCTGAGGCGTGCCCATACTCTCAGGGGTAAAGGGTCCAGTGCTGTGGAGGTGGCTGCTGCTCGGAGCTGCTGGTCCTGAGGCGACAATTGGGGGTGCCTGGTCCGAGAGACAACAGGGATGGGTGTGTGGAGGAAGCTCTCAATCGAGAGCCTGGCTCAGTCCTGTGAATGTTGAGAGCCCCTTCCTCCATGACATGGTTTATAGTCCCCAAGACTGATGACAGATATCTCTGAGGCCAGGGCTTGGCTGTGGATGGAGGAAGGCAGGAGTGCAGTGGGGCTGTCTGGTCTGCGCGTAGCGAGGTGGAGGCATGGGTGGCATCTGTGCATGATGGCATCGTGGGCATTTGGTGGCATGGTGGGCGTGGGTGGCAATCTGTGGCAATCGTGCATCGGTTGTGTTTCGATGTACTGTGCCTGGACTGGGAAGGGCAGCTGTGCGTCTGAGCTTCTGGTAGCCGCTAGCCTTGTAGGGTGAGGGGCCTGTGTGATAAGCGCTGGAAGGGCTCGTGACATCACCTGGGGGTGAGGAGCAAGCCTGACTGCGTCGAGCCAGGTTCAGCTGGGCCTGGAGGTTATGCAAGAAGACCTGTAGATCCTCTCCTTTATCACTTGATACTGTTGATTCGGACATGTCCATGAGGGTCTGGTTGACGTAGTAGAAAAGGCTTTTGGTTTGAGGATGGTATGTTGGGGTGTGTACCAGTTTGAGAGAGGAGATCTAATGCTGATCTTTTGGGTGATGTCCCTGATCTGCCAGCAGGAATAGATGTGGCTCTGCCCCCGCGTCTGGCTCTCTGCCTGCTTTCCTGTGGAGGTGGAGCTGGGTGGGTGTGGGTTGGTCTGTGTGTCACAGCGCCCTCTCAGTTGCTCCCACTGCGTCAGGGGGTCCTCCAGTTCGCTCCGCCACGAGGGAGTGCAGCTGTCGGGGGGTCCTCCCATCGCGGGGCACTCACACAGGATACCCCTGCCTGGAACACAGGAGCTGACTCTTGCCAGAAGAGTGACTGGTTCTCTGGTGGGCTGCTCGAGAGTGAGGGGTAGAGCAGAGGGCTGCTCCTCGGTGGCAGATCTCACCCTCCAAAGAAGCTGCAAGCTTTGGCTCATCACATAGGTCTCCCGGTCGGTGATTGAACCGCGGCCTGGCCCACGAGCACTCTCTTGAGGTGCAGTCTTCCCCATACCAGGTGGCATGTGGCTTCACCGACCAAGGAGAGGACTTCAAAGTGTAGCCACGTCTCTTGCCTCTCCACCATCTCTCTCCAATGTCCGGTCACTGCTTTCCTTTGTGTCGTCAATTAGAGGCCTGTGTCCCTTCTGCCATAGGGAACTTCGTTCTCCATGGCAGCCCATTACAGAACCTCAATCCTCTATGTTTCCCTTCCGAGGAGTGCCTGCCCTCTCCCTATCTCTCGTATGCCTCTTCCTCCCTCTGGCAAGGGCCTTCTGGGCCATCAATCAGAAAGGGCTTTGAGGTTCTTAGGGGCTGGTCCATCACACCACCAGCAGCAGCAAGCAGCACCAACACAGCATGCAAAAGCATGGAGCCAGCCCAAGGAACCAAGCAAGCAACCAAGAGCAGATTCAAGCACCAGCAGTGTAACACCAGCACACGGAGCAGCACCAGCAGGAGTCAGTCAGCCAGCAAGCAGAACCCCAGAAGAAGAAGAGTCAGCACAGGAGGTGGGAGGTGGCGTGTCACTTCTTGCCAGGGCTGGCAGAAGATGGCATAGGCTCCTCTCTTCTTCCCAAGGATTTTGGGCTTGGATATGTGTCTTGGCCGAACGCGGTCTTTCTCTGAATGGTGACCGTGCTTCGAGTGCATCCTTTTAATATCTGCAGGGTCATGCAATGCATCCTCCCCGCAACGCAGTGAAGCGCTTTGCATGCCGCTAGCATCCGATAGGCGTCTGTGATGCATCACTCCTTCTGTCGACATCCGCTCCTGCATCCGCTCCTTCCACTCGCAATGTTGCTTCGCTGTGCTCCCGACCCCACCGGAAGCCCTGCAGATGTGCCATCAGCTTCCATCTGCTAGCTTCCTTGTGGAGCATCCGCTTTACTAATTCACTCGTCCTCTCCCCGTCCGTTCCTCTTCGGTTGTTGTCCACTCTGTTTATTGCAAATTTGGGGCACTTTTGACAGAAGCAGATAACAACGGATGGAACATTTTTCTCAATCGCGCTGTGTCCTTTTCGATACTTTTTGGCATCCGTCGGCCTTTGTGACAGGCCCTTAAATTGCTTCACACTCCTGCAGAAGCTTATTCTGGAATATGAGGTTGCTCTCAATGGTCCTGAACTAAAATCCCTTGGTGTTTGCATCAATTATTTAAATAATTTCTCACATCCTGCCACCCATCTTACTCTAAACCCCGAGTCACACTGGCCAACGGATGCAAAAAAGACAACAGCCGGATGAGGCACAAATGTTTCCATCCGTTGTACCAAACTCTCATAAAGGGGGCAAAAATTTGCATAACCAGCGGATAACACGGAGCGGGGAGGAACGCAGGGTGGATGAAAGTGGATGCAGAACAGATAATGCCAAGGCGGATGGAAGCGGATGGGAGCGGATGGCGCAACCCTGCAGGGCTTCGGGGGGCCTCAGCAAAGCGGACGCGAACGGATACAGCGGATGCACAGCGGAATGAAAGTGGATTGCAGAGCGGAAGCCTAGCGGATGCACAGCGAAGCCTAGTGGATGCACTGCGTAATTGTGCAATGCAGGCGGGATTGCATTGCGTCAGACCCCGCCAATAAATGACGAAGTAGCTCGGAAGCAGGTCGCCATTCAGAGAAAAGACCTGCTGCCAGACACATCGACTTCCTTGCCTGTCCTGCCTGCATGTCTGCCTGCCAGCCTTGCTGCCAGCCTTGCTGCCAGCCTTGCTGCCAGCCTGCCTGCAGCCTTGCTGCCGGCTCTGCCTGCAAGCCTGCCTGCCAGCCTTGCTGCCTGTCTTCCTGCCAACCTGATTCATGTCTGCCTGCCAGCCTTGGTGCCTGCCTGCTGCCAGCCTTCCTGCCAGCCTTGGTGCCTGCCTCCCCGCCAGCCTCCTGCTAGCCTGGTGCAGCCTTCCTGCCAGCCTTGGATGGATTGGCTGCCTTGCCTGCCCTGCCTGCATGTCTGCCTGCCAGCCTTGCTGCCAGCCTGCCTGCCAGCCTTGCTGTCTGCTGCCTGCAAGCCTTGGTGCCAGCCCTGCCTGCAAGCCTTCCGCCAGGCCTTCCCTGCCAGCCAGCAACCCCACAACCATGCGGAAGCACAGCAAGCCTAGCCATCTGCTGACAGCCGTGGCAAGAGGGACAGGGCTACCATCCCACCCCATGGCCCTCACTCTGATTCTGCTGGGGCTTCTGCAGCATGGGCTCGCTCTTCTGGGGCTGGCGCTTCTGCTGCTTCTGCTTTCTGGAGGAGCTGATGACAAGCACTCCAGCACCAGCCACCTCCACAGCATCTGCACCCTTCACTCCTGGGACTGAGCGACCAGAGGAGTGCCAGAGACTCATTTTTGTCTTATAGCTTGTTGTTAATAAAGTCGATTTATGATTCACACACTTGCTTCATTTCTTTTTTAATAAAGTCTTGGTGGAAACTTTTAGAATAGTTTAAAGGCCTTTGCATGCTTTGGGATGGGTTGCAGTGGGATGGGCAGGGATACCATTTGGGATGGGTATTAGCTGTGGGATAGATAAACCTCCAGTGCAAGCATAGTGGGCACTGTATGGTCCCACCTCCCAGCTGCCACACCTTTGGCCCTTTATTATCAATAATAATGTAATAATCATCCACACATTTGAACACAAACACAACTCTTTATTAAACGCCCTGTCATTGTACCCACCCAACCATAACATGGCCCCAATGTCATCATGTGATGACATAGGCTGAAGGAAGCATCCATTAAGCATCTACCATCCTGTCTTGCCACTCCACTGCTCCAGGTGGGAGTTGCACCAGTGTCTCAGGAGGTTGTGCTGCTTCTTCGCTTCATGTGAGGCTCTGTTGGGGACTTGCACATCCTCAGTGTCGATCAGGGTTTGCCCTTGCCTCCATTCCGCAGGCTCCATGTCCCATTGCCTTGTTGGAGGTCCACGAGCCTGTTCTGCAAGACTGGGTAGCGGTGCGCAGGAGATTTTGCGGAATGCAGCAAGCTTCCACGATCCTCCTCACGGTTCTGGGCGATGCTGCATGGTGGTGAAAAAGTACCTGGAACCTGTTGGCTAGGATGCCAAAGGCGTTCTCCAAACACCTGCCCTTGCCCAGGACAGCCTGTAGTTGAAGATCCTCTCTCACGGTGAGGAGTCTGGAAGTGTAGGGCTTCATGAGGTAGGTTGTGAGGGAGAAGCGTCAACCCCCACGATGAAGTAGGGCACATCTTGTGGTTGTTGGGCAAGGGTTCTGGATCTGGAAGCCCAGGATGAGTTTCCTTCCAGCTCCTCCTGGACGTGACTGGTGTTGTATACCTGGGCATCTGAAGATGAGCCTCTGCCTGAAGCATCAATGTACATGAACTTGTAGTCAGCATCGACCATGGCGAAGAGGATGAATGCTGAAGAAGCCCTTGGAGTTGAAATAAGTGGAGCCTGAGTTGGTTGGAGCTTTGCAGCCACGTGCTTCCCATCTATGGCTCAACGGTGTGTGGTAATTCCACTTCTGATACCACTGCTCTGCAACTTTCTTCCATCCTTCTTCAGTGGAGGGGTACTGGAGGAGTTCCTCCTTGATATTCTTCGATGATGGCCTGCACCACTTCTCTGACCACAATGCTGATGGTGTTGGATGGCACCCTCCAGCTGTACTGCATGCTCCCGTAGGAGGTCCCTGAGGCCAGTGGCGCAGAGTGCAGTGCCATCTTGAGCCCAGGTTCCAGGCTGGGCTGGAAGCTGTTGTTTGCCCTTGGTCAACCTGGGTTTCAGCTGCTGCGCACAACTTCGTCAAAACATGGCTGAGATGCATCCTCATGAAGTTCTGGAACGCCTGAGTGTCTTCGCTCCTGAGCTCCACCATCAGCTTGTGTACAGTCCGTTCTCTGCTCTTCTTGTGAACCATCTTCGGATCCAGACTCTTTTTGGGTGGTCTCTTTTTCTTCTCGCAGTAGAGTTCACAGAGCCTGCAGATGGCTTCGCACTGTTGCAGAACGATGGTGGCTGCCGAAAGGACTTTGTTGCAATCCACGGTGGACATGACTGGATGTTGTGGAAGAGGAAGATCCCAGATGAAGGCTGCAGAGGTCCGCACGCGTGGGCTGCTGTTTTCTGAAAGTGAGATGAGCAGAACGAGTTGCTCCTCCTTTTTATAGGCAGTTAGGTGTCCCTTTGCATCCTCTAGGCCATCCTTAGGCATCCTCTAGACATCCTTAATATCCGAGTAGGTCCCCTCTGCTAACGTTTTTTCCATTTAAATGCTTTGTTTCCGTGCTGCATCCGCTAGGCATCCGTTCTTCTGCATCCGTTCTGCGTCCGTGTCCGCTTCCTCCCTGCGTCCGAGCGGATGCGAGTTGCGCAGATGCGCAGCGGAATACCTAGCGGTTATAGCAGAATGCGTAACGGATGCGTAACGCTGCGTAGCGGATGCAGAAATGGACGAACTGGATACATTTTCTCTGCGCAAAAGTTTTTGCAGCCCAAACTTTGGAGCGATGAAACGTCCATAAACGGATGCTGGACGGATTGAGAGGAAGCAAAACGGAGGCGAGTGAGTACATCCGTTTTCGAACGGATGGCAAGTTTTTTTGTCCGTTTTACATCCTCTTTGCATCCGTTGGTTCGGTGTGACATGGGCTTAAGTTGATTGTATTCCTGTAGTGTACTTTTGCCAAAGTTATTATATAGAACAAGTGATGACATAATTGTTGATTCAGAGAACCAACAAGGCCATTTCATGTAAAAGCCCAATTATATGTTTCAAACAGAGACATTGTATTGTTAATGTTTATCCTTCGTCAACTGATTTGTGTCTTGAAGGTAACATCTATTGACATTGTTTTATTCTGGGAAAAAATGAGCAGGATGAATCTGGTTTGGACCCAGAGCTGTAGATGTCTGAGAAATTAATCAATAATCAAAAAAGACAGTACCAAACAAACTACATATGTTGCCAATTAAACTATATTGATGCATACACAAAGTCACCTGGAGTCAAGCATGTCCTGAAAAAAGATTGTTTGTGTGTATACTTGTGAAATGACATTTATACTTTTGAAATATATTTCTGGCAGTCATGAGTAATCACTAGCTCTTGTACTTAATGAATTTAACCATTATGGTAACACTTTTTCCTATTCAGCTGCTATGAATATGTTTTTCTTTTTACATTGCCTCCACATTGCCTCTATGATCTAGAATTGCAGGGAGTTTCATTTACTACAGTATATCAGAAATCTTGTAGTTTGTTGTTCTTAGAGGTTTATTCTGATGTTACCACAGTAGTTTTGTGGTATATACCCCCAGGAACATTTTAAGACCATTCATCAAAATCCTTGAGATAACTGTTTATCCTACTGATAATTTCATTGCCCTCATCCCAGGTAAGGTAATACTAGAATGGGGTAATATACATTGTGGTATTTCTTTCTCTAGCCGTGTACAAGTGACAAAACTTTTCTTACTGATATGGTGCATAGAGAAATTTCTTAAATATAATCATAGATCATCTATTGGAAACTTTGTATACTACTTGAAAGCCAATTAAAGTTAAAGATTTTCCTATCACTGTGGCACAAAATCTGTTTCTTAATACATATTAGATATTTGTGATTGAAAACCATTTTTCAACTCATAGCTACAACCATCTATTAAATTACATTGAATTTTGAAACTAAAGAAGGACAGCTTTTGAAATTGCTCTCATATATTCTATACACTTCTGCTTTAAGATGTATAAAATTACTTTGAAAATTTCATTTCTTTATCTTGTAGCATATGGTTTGCTTTATTTGTTTTCTAGATGATCATGCCTCTATAGTTTTATATGCCTGTTTGATAATAGTTAGATATATACGCTTTTTGGATACAATATAATGAAGTGTAATAATAATGTATATGATTTTACTTTCTGAGAACACAAGATTAATACAGCATAGGAAATAGAATACATGGATGGAAAGAGTGAACCCAGTTTTAATTTTAATTTAATTTAACTCAGTGAATTGCTGTGCAGAGGATATTGGTTTGTGATTTTATTGTTTCATTGTTTTACTAGAGACACAGAATGACAGATTTTTTTTCCTTCCAGCTTTGGCCTATTTAGAAGCTGTTTCTAAGAAAAAAAACACCACAGGCCTTCCCTAACATTTAATTTGATGTATTGCAACAGTGGAATTTTGGGAGATGCAACCAGACAATTCACCACTAAAGTTCCAAATAACTAAGCATTATTAAGCTGCCTTAGTGTTCCATTGTGCAGGTATAGTGAGAAAAGTGGTGCTATTTTATAGTGCTTTTGCCTTTATGATTTCTTCAAGTAAGATTGTGTTTGTATATATATGCTTGGATATACAGGTAGTCCTCAATTTACAACAGTTCATTTAGTGCCTGAAGTTACGGCAGCACTGAAAAAAGTGATTTATGACTGTTGTTCACACTTATGACCATTGCAGCATCCCCATGGTCACATGATTTACATTCAGATGCTTGACAATGGACTTACATTATGACAATTGCAGTGTGCTGGAGTTGTGTGATCCCCTTTGGCAACCTTCTGACAAGCAAAGCCAATTGTTCTGACCCAAACCCTTTTCCAATAAAACAAACATGAACCAAAGGGAACAGAAACCTTTTAATGATTCTTACGAAACCCCGGTTAAANTGACCCAAACCCTTTTCCAATAAAACAAACATGAACCAAAGGGAACAGAAACCTTTTAATGATTCTTACGAAACCCCGGTTAAAAGGTTCCCCGGTTAAAATTAACTTTGATAAGCACAAGCCTCACCAAAACTGTGCAAGGCTGCCAAGAATAACAGATAATGTTACCTAGGGATATTTTATAACATAAGACTCTTCAAATACCAATTTAAATTACTGCAATGTTCATGTGACTTGAGTTTCAAAATGTCTTTGCTTCCTACAAAGAACATTTGCTTCACAGCTGCCTTTTATCTTCTTGAAGGAGCGGTCATTACCTTGCAGCCTTACTCCCTAGTCACCCATGCTGCTGCAGCTGCTCTTTCCTGCGAGTAGCCCTGCATGCACACAGACTTGACACAGGCTCCTCAGGAACCTCCACATCACTGCTGCCAGTCCCCACAATCTCTGAAGGCAGTAGTCCACTCCCTAATGGTTCTGGCCCCTCATCTGAGTCCTCACTCTCCTCAGCTGTCCACACCTGCTGCTGGCTAATCACAATAGCCAACGAGGAAACCAGACTCACTTAACAGCCATGTTACTGATTTAACAATGGCAGTGATTCACTTAACAAATGTGACAGGAAAAGTTATAAAATGGGGCCAAACTTGCTTAATAAATTTCTCACTTTGCAACATAAATTTTGGGCTCCATTGTGGTCAAACATTGAGAAGTACCTGCATGTGGCTGAATATATATGCATGTATGTCTTGGTATTTATTTATTCATATATTTTTTTTGCAAGAATGATATCAAAGTGGTTTGCCACAGTCATTTTCTGACATTTTTAATTTCCTGTTTGATCCTTTGCCCTGGCATTTTCTGATAGTTCCCCACTCAAGTCCTCACTAGGACTGACTTTATTTAGTTCCTGAGGATCACTTAGTTGTTTGTGTGCACATGCACAATATGTGTGTATGATTTGTTGTTCTTTGCTTTGGAAGTTAATAGAAAACAAACAATAGCTAAAAGCACCAGTCAACATCCCTTTCAATCTATTTTTAAGCAAAGGATTAAAATAGATTCTTTGCATGTACACGCAGACCTAAGTTATAGATGTATTTATTCATAATAGCTATCACCCTGTGCATAGAATTAGAAAGCTAATTGCAGATGTAAAGCTTTTTGAAGAATAATTTTATGTAGTCAAAAACAAAGAGTGGATGTAAGGAGATATTTTTAACCTCTCTTTGATAATATTTTCCCTTTATCATATTCATACAAACTTCATTACAGTTAATGTGGCACACAAATATCTTCCGCCACTATTATTAAGACTCTATGGAAAGTGATTTCAGAAACATAAGTGAATGTAACAAAAAATAATGTAAAGTTAAACACAGTGAATCAGTACTACAGATTAATCCTATATCACTTTCAATATGTTCTGAAAAACATTGATGTGAAATCAAGTTTTCTGTTTGTATACATGCTTTTTACTTAATTCTTAATTCATGGGAATAGACTCAGCCAGTATGACGCATTACATAATACACAATGCAATATTTATAAGACAATGTTCCAATAAGCTATAAAAAACATATTACAAATAATTGCTCTATTACCAGCCTACACTTCACATTAGCAACAGATTAATAAAAGCATTACCCAATTTATAGTTATTCATGCAAATGAATATTTGATGCAGTATTAATTATCTGTTGGCCTGGCTGACATTGCTGATTATATTTCTCTCTTAATAAAAAAAATGCTAGTCATATGAAAACATCCCCTCCCCAACAAATCAGACTTCAAAACATTTTTATTTTCAGCATATTTGAAAAAGAGAGAGAGGTATTTCTAGATGAAGGTTAAAATCTTCTTCTAAACCCTGAACCTTAGAGTGGTTTCTACATTGATATCATTATTTCCTAAAATAATTTCTGTTATCATAATAATCTCATCTTTCTCTATATATTTCAGGTACTCGAACAGATTTAACTTACATGAAATGGACTGGAATCTATATGTATGTGAAATAATCATGGATGGTATAATCAGGACTTATCTGAGAATTAGTTAACAGAATATTTTCATAGGTTAATAAACTAATAAAATCCATAATGTGATAGAAACACTCATTCAACTGCAACTAGAACCTTTCTTGCTGGGATGAATGGGTACTCAATTAGAAAAGAGTTATATATATTATATATATTTTATATATAGAACACTGTATATATATATATATATATATATATGTTTTTTTAAGCTCTCGCGGGTACTTACATTTGTGCTGTTTA
>BHFT01021191.1:0-22110 GCA_004320025.1 Laticauda laticaudata
AGTGACGAGAGAGATTTCCATCGAATTCTGCTTGTACATTCTTACAATACACCACTATACTTTCTTCAAAAAAAAAGGATATAAATATATGTAATTATAAACGCCATTCCAATTCCAATTCAGTTTCTATCATTAATAATCATTAAAAATCTTACACATCTTAGCAATTTCTTTACAATAAAATATCATACTTCCTTATAAGACACATATAATTCTGCCATAATTAATTTTTTTCCCCTTATTTTTCTCTCAACATGTTTTTGTAAAGAGTCATGTAAATATTTCATTTTGTTAACATTTATTTTATTGACAAGCATTCGCACTGATTAGACGCTTATTTTATCACACATTTTAATTCAACATTGTTTCATTATTTTTGAAATTATTTCTAATTTCTAATATCACAATACTATCTTAATTGTCTTTGCAGAATTGCCCTTTTTTCCATTAAATTTTTCTAACCCCATTATTCTTCTAAATAGGCCCTGTTTCTCTATATTTTGGTTTTTCTGTCGTTTATAACTTGCTTTTCGCTTTTCTTTTCTTCGCTTGTCTCATTCTTCTCCCTTCCTTTTTAATCTCCTTGTCTCTCTACTTCTAATTCTCTCTTTTGTGTTTCCCTGCTTCTATTGGCTTTCTTGATTTATACTTACTTTTTCACACGATGTTCTTTTTGGGGTTGTTTTTTCCAATTTAAACTTTCCATCTCTTCCCGCCCTTGTCTTTTTTCCCCAGCCTAGATTATTTTTGCATTAAATGATGGCTTTTTCTTGTTGCAATCTTCTTGTATCTGCAGGCATTTCTTGTTGTTTCAAAGTATTCCAAATCTCACATATCTAAAAACTGAAAATGAACCCAAAGAACACTCGTCTTTATTGCATACTCTTTTGACTTTTACAGGTTCTATTTTACAGTTCGTGTCAAAAAGTGAGAGCCATTTTGAACAGTTTTAAATCAGACCACGTATGATTTAGTCATTCAATACAAATAACGAAAAATCCAGAGGGTCATCACAGAAATCCAAAATAGTCTCCCGAGACTTTTCGTTCTTATTCTTTTTCCACTTTTCTTCTTGTCAAGTATAAAGGTTTTTTATTCCTGGGGTTTTGTTGCAATGTTCAGTTACAAGATCGTTTTTTGGAAGTCTTTTGATTGAGCTTTTGCTGGGTAAGTTCCTTTTTAATTCCAGGCACAAGTCTCACCTTCCAGTCACTTGCCCTTTTATTCTATTTTTCTCCTCCCTTTTCTGTTTTCAAGCTTTTAATTATCTAACAGACATCTTGATTATCCCTTTGACTTTTTTTTTCAGCATTAATATGCGTATGTAAGTAAAGTGGATTTTCTTCGCAATTTCTTGCGTATAGTCTCTTGAGCTGTGAAGAATAAGGAAAAGGAGGAAAAAAAAACACCCAAAATCAAAAGTCTTTTCGCCTTCATGTGTGCCTCGCCAGCTTAAAATCTTCTTAGGGAAAGCGAATGTTATTTGGTTTTGTATTTGGACATACGTTTTCACATTCCAAGCGGTACCCTATTTTTTGCTTTTGCTGTTTGAGCCCTGTCACCAAAATTTATTTTCTTATCTTCCTCTTGCCATTGTCTTTCCAGTCGAGAGTTCTTCTTATGTGGTGGTCATTTCTGACTACCGCTAAACAAACCGGCCTTCGGGGAACGCGGAGTATGTGCGTAATGGCCGGCTGGGGAGGAGAGATGCGGCTGTCCTCAACCCTGCAGGCAGTCTCCCCCTTCTTCACCACCTCTACGCGGTGGCTTAGCCCTGCAACCAGCTGGCTCGGGGCGCTCCAGTGGCGAGCACGGATCAAAGCCTCGCAGAGACGATGTTTAGGTCTGTTGTCGAAGAAGCTCAAATTGGAGGTCCCCAGAGTTCTTGGCTTTTTAAAGTCCTCATTTTTTTCCCAAGAAAAAAAACACATTTTTTTCCCCCTCTCCATTGATTTGTTTACCTCTCTCTTGGGATGGCTCTGTGTGCCGTTCAAAGTTACAATGGCTCTGAAAAAAGTGAATTATATCCGTTTTTCCACACTTATGACCATTAGAGCATCCTCATGGTGACCTGATTTACACCTGGATGCATGACATCTTAATGTGATTTATTTAATTCATATTGCGGCATATTCAGTGATCCCATTTTGTGTCCTTCTAAGAAGCAAAGTCAATGGGGAAACCAGATTCCTTTAACCATCATGTGACTAACTTAACCACTGAAGTGATTCACTTAATAGCTATGACAAAAGAAAATCATAAAATGGAGCAAAAGTCACTTAAGAAAGATATAACTGAGTAACATAATTTTGGGGCTCAGTTGTGGCCATAAGTTGAGGATTATACCCAGGGATGGGATTCTACCTGGTTGGATATTTTTATTCATTTTACAATTCTTAAAGCCTGCCTCACTTTCCAAGGACACAAATAATTTTTTTTTAAAAAATGATAATAATAAATAGCTAATCAAAACACAAAAAATGATCCCAGAAATCAAAGGTCAATGAACAAAGACCAGACAGATGCCCACAATTGGAATGAAAATACCTTTACCCTTGTTTATGAAATTCCCATTTATAAAGGGAACCATCATTAAACCCCAAGATAGTGTTATAATAACTTACAATGACCAGCCTTTAGATAGGCCTTCATTAGCTTTTCAACAGTTTTCTAGTTTACCCATTAAATCATTAACTGAGTAGTTGCAAATGTTTTAATGAAAAAGAAATATTATTTTTCACAGATCAAATATGCAGGCTCACACCTGCTTAAATCTCTATTTTTAAAAGAGAAGGTTTTCTTATCAGTTGCATTGGAAAATTAACTGGTTCTTGTCTTTTCATATCATTCCTGCGATGACAGCAAACCCAATATTTCAAAGCTATTCTTTTCAAATTTAACTAATAACTGTCATAAAGAATAAGGGGGGAGGCTGTGATTGAATATTGGAGTTATTTGTGTGTACTCTATGCAATCAAGACTTAATCAAGTGATATATATATATAATATTCTGACAATGTAATGACTGCTTTATTCATGGATACATATTCTATCCTGTGTGTTTTTCCGACTCTTTTTTTAAAACCAGATTCTTTAGGAAAATCAAGGTTTCTATTCATTCTGGAGTACAATGTGTTCCTAAGTTCTTCTATTATTCGTTTTACTTGTGAGTCCCTGCTAATGGAAAAAGCATACTCCTTAAATATGCAAAGAAAACCAATGTGGCAGAAATAATTTTAGTAAGTATTAGGCTATGAAGTTCAGGACCGAAGGAGCATTGACCCTGTCCTCAGGCAAAAAACCCAAAACATAATTCTAAAATTCCTATGAATTTTTTTTTAAACCCTAAAATGAAAAATAATAGCACTCAGAAGTATTTAACGTTTTAAGCCTGGGAACCCACAGATCACTTGACTTTTAATTGAGTCATCAATTAGTTAATATTTATTTGCTGCATTGTACGACACCAACCCCAGGGGGATTCACAGTTTACAAAAACTACATTCCACGGGGNTTACAAAAACTACATTCCATGGGGAAAAAAAAAACCCAAACAAACTCACTTCTGACCAGGCATTTATAGCAGCAACATGGAGTGGTGCGTTGGGCTAAAGGTGAAGCTCTTGCCTCACAATCAGGCGGTTGTGAGTTCAATCCTAGGTTAGAGGCAGATATTTTTTTTCTGGGCACAATGAGAATATAACTGTTGTATAAAATTATATTTTAATATAATATTTTAATTGGCGACAGGAAAGGTATCCGGCCAGTAAACACTCAGCTCCATTTAGTTGCCCAGAGTCCACTCCACAAGGGATTATGGGGTCATTAAAAGGAGATGATGACTTGTAGCAGCAAGAAAGAAGAAGACCCTTGTTATCGCGAAGACCTATTTTGATATCTCTAGTGTTTCACAACCTTAGGAACTTTAAGATGTGTACATTTCAGCTCCCAGAATTCCCCTGCTAACAAGCTAGCCTGGCTGGGGAATTCTGGGAGTGGAATTCCACCCATCTTAAAGTCCCCGAGGTTCAGAAATCCTGGTCTAGAGGTTCAGAGCTCATTCTGAGCTAGCCTGCTTGATTTTTTTCCCCCTTCTCTTGTTTACTGAATAAAGGAGAAGGGGTGGGAACCTTCACATAGCTTCAAAGCTTTTCTTACTCTGAAAGTCTCAGAGTTTCGATTCCCACCCTGGAGTCATGGTCAAAGTCAAGCCTAGCAGTCTCCTGACCATAACAGGGTCATGAATTCATGGTGACAGGGTTGATAAAAACTGTATGGTAATTGGCAGCTTCCACGTGGAAACTAGCACTGAGTACTGTGGAAAAATTGACTGCCCATGGAGCATCTCTGCTGTCATTATTAAGGAGCTCCTGGCAGCTTATAAGAGTGTCATTTTGCATGGTATGTATGCTTTTTATGTTACTGTAAGCTTTTAACTCTGTTTGCTTGAGTTAACAATAAAGACAAATAGCTGTCTAGTCTCTTCTTAAAATCCTCCAGTGATGGAGCATCCACAACTTCTGTGAGCAACCCATTCTACTGGTTGATTATTCTCACTGTCAGGAAATTTCTCCTTCATTCTAGGTTACTTCTCTCCTTAGTTAGCTTCCATCCATTGCTTCTTGTCCTGCTTTCTGGTGCCTTGGAAAATAAGTTGACTCCCTCTTTTTTGTGGCAGCCCCTCAAATACTGGAAGATGCTCTCCTGTCTCCCCTGGTCCTTCTCTTCACTAGACAAGCCAGGCCCAGTTCCTGCAACCGTTCTTCATGTTTTAGTCTCCAGTCCCCTAATCATCTTGATTGCTCTTCTCTGCACTCTTTCCGGAGTATCAACATCCCTTTTATATCGTGGTGACCAAAATTGGATGCACGATTCCAAGTCTGGCCTTACCAAGGCTTCATAAAGCACCTGTCAGGATTCTGGCAGTTACCCCAATTAAATCATGAGTTTCGAGCCAAACTTCCAAAACCAAAACAGGATTTATTGGGAGTCAACATGTCAGCACTGCCGACTCTGAGACACCTAATTCACTGTCACCCTTGACCCTGGGTTTTCCCCACCCCTTCGGGTGTGTCGTAATTGATATTCTTCAATGGGATACATCCATAGCCAAGAGTCATCAATCATGTCCTCCAATTAGATTTTTGTGGGGCAGAAACTTCAATCACCTACTTATAATCTCTGAGAAACTATGCATGGAATGCACTTTCGATTCCAAGCTCTTTCAAACCCCTTTCTGTTGGCAACTATAAAACAGCCATGAAAAATGTTTTATGAGTTGACAGCAGTAGTAACACTTCTTGAGACCTTGATTCTCTCTTTTTAATGCAGCCTAGGATTGCATTGGCTTTTTTGGAAGCTGCAGCACAGCATAACAGGCCAAAGCATAAATCCCCTTTGTTTATCAATCTGCTTATTGTCTCTGGATATAAAGGAACCAACTGTTCTGACCCAAGCCTTGTTCAAAGCAAGCAAACACCAGAGATAAAAACAAAACCTTTTTAATGCTGCTCTGTGAATTCCTTTCATTCACAGTAAAAATTCTATTAAAATAAACTACCAATTATCCCAAATAAGAACAAGGTTGTGCAAGGCAGCCAAGAACGAGATTCAACTGCAAGGAAATATTCCAAACAAAAAGTCTTCAAACAAACTGAGATATTCCGAACGTCCATAAGGCTTGAAGTACAAGAACTTCTTTGCTTCCTGCAAAGAACACCAATCTCTCAGCTGGCTTTTATTTCTTAAGGGAGGGGCCATTACCTTGCAGCCTTACTCCCGAGTCACCTGTGCTGCTGCAGCTACTCTTTCCTTCAAGCAGCCCTGCACGCACGCACACTGGGCACAGGCTCCTCGGGGGCCTCTTCATCACTGCTGCCAACCGCCACAAGCTCCAAAGGCAGCACTCCACTCCCCGATAGTCCTGGCCCCATCCTTACATCACATGCAAGCTCCTCATCTGAATCCTTGCTCTCCAAGGCCTCAGCCATTCACACCTGCTGCCAGTGAACCACAACACCAACTGCTGGGCAGCTGATCACTGCCCTGACACAACAGCATCTAGTAATCAACAACCTTGATCTTCATGCATGAAAAGCTCAGCGCTAATCGTCTTTTGAAAAGAAAGGAGCACCCACAGACCAATGGAACAGCTTGCCACCAGAAGTTGTGGTTGCTCCATCCCTGGAGGCTTTTAAGAAGAGACTGGACAGTCACTTGTCTGGAATGATATAGAGTCGCCTGCTTGAGCAGGGGGCTGGACTAGATGACCTCCAAGGTCCCTTCCAGCTTCTATTCTGATTCTGCCTAGAAAAGGGCACTCCAGAAGAGCAGCATATTGTTCCTCAAACCCAGTATCCCCATTTGAAGGGGAAAAAAAAGACACTTACCGCACATGCTGTATTTTCACTGTCTGACAGCCGTTGGTGCAGGTCAAACCAAAGAGTCTGTTGAGGGAAAAAAATCTCTCTGTATAAAAACGAAATACCACTCAGGCATCATCACAAAATCTCCAGAACCATAAAGCCTACAAACGTGAAATTGGGCACGTATGTTCCTCTTGGCTTCTAGGTGCTCACTAAGAAAGGATTTTTTGAAATGACCATCAGAGCATTAATATTTCCCATATTATTATTATTAACACGCTCTGATGCTAAGGAGTTCTACTCCCCCTCCCCACCTGAAAAGAAATCTGTTCCAAATGCAAAACACAAGCAGAGGAGTTTCAGTTTAGGTTTCAGTTTCACAGCACCAAACAGCTTTAGTACAGAACAGTTGAGCTAAGCCACGCCCAGGCTCCTTGCTGTCTCCCTTCTTGTTCACACAGCAAATACTGCTTCAGTCTCCCAACAGCCCTCAACTCTCTCACACACTGACAGGACGCTAGCTAGATGAATACCAATGGATGCTGGTAGGCAGAGGCAGATTTTTCCCCCTTATTTTGCTCCCCAAAAACTAAGCCTGATCACATAGTTTTACAGCAAAGCACGGGTATCAAGCTAGTTTCTCTCTCTCTCTCTCTCTCTCTTACTCTTTCTCTCTCTCTCTCTCTCTCTGTGTGTGTGTGTGTGTGTGTATGTGTAATGTTTTCATGGAACTAAAACCTGGCAGGAGAGGGCAGAAAGAAAGCAGCTGCTTTCTGCCATGAAAACCTGAGGTGTAAATTAGGGATGAAGGGCTTTGGATCTAATCTACGTGATTGGCAGTAGACCAGAAAGGAATGTCTCTCTAATCTGCCAAATACTAAAACTTTGCAGCCTCCTTGGCTGAACTTCTGATGGAAAAGAAAGCTTCAGAGAGCTCCTTTTCCCTTGGGAAAATGCAACCATCTGCAACAAGGAGCTAGGCACAACAAAACTTTGGTAACTTTGTACAATTTTAGGTGAAGATATTTGCCTGGGGAAAAAAAATCTAGGCACACACCTGCTGTGATGGAAATCAGGAGGGAAAAAGGATCAGTATGGAAGTTCATAGCCCTAATGCATTGCTAGAAAGAGAGAGACCAATGCAGATAATAAGTCTCTGTCTCAATAGGAGATAATATTTGTAGATCAGGGGTGAAATGAAGGGTCCTTGGTGCATGCTGAGCTTGGTGGTTTTCACATAGACATTTTGTTACCAAACTAGGTAACATCATCAGTGTTGTTATTATTGCACTGATGATGTTACCTGAATGGGTAAGGAAATGTCTGCAAGAAAACAACCAAGCTCAGGACCCTACAAAACTCTGACTTAAACACCTATTCAGGCAGGTGCTCTTGGATCTTGGAAGGATAGTTGCATATGTATTTGATTCTAAACAGTTGTGAAAAAGTAAGCGTTGTCTGTGTCTCATTAAAGTAGCTATGCCATTTCCAGGATTATGCGGTTGCCTTGGCACACCCCAAAGTACCTTTTCAGACTCAAATCTGACACTTTACATTCCATAATGTTTCATAAAATAATTAACTTTGAGAACTGTGTGCAACAAAATTTCATTTTAATGTACGTCTATCAGTGTATGTTCAAACTGACAATAAAGTTATTCTAAGTCTACATCTGACAGAACATACAGTATGTTGTATTTCTGCTTATGGTGTGTTTGGTGGTCTCTGAGCTTCTTGCAGACATTTCATCACCCAACTAGGTAATATCATCAGTACTAGAAGGGAGAGGGGTTTGGTCTCTGTTCATATAGAAGGAATCAAGGAGCCACTAAGAACACTCCCACTGACACTGTTAGGGCAAGCAGTTAAACAAAGAGCAAACCCTATTCCCTTCTAGCACTGATGATGTTCCCTAGTTGGGTAATGAAATGTCTGCAAGAAAACCACCAAGCTCAGAGTGCACCAAGGACCAAGTTCAATCCTGGATAACAAATACAGTATTCTCTCCTAGTTTCTGCTTGGTTAGTCTCTTTGATATATATGTAAAAACACATACCCATGCATACATTTTATGTGAGATTTTTCCACCTGGAAACTTCTCTGTTTGGGCTACCATGCCTCAAATGACCTCTTCCCCTTCCTGATACGAACCTCAGAAAGGTGACTTTGTAAATGGACAATTAATTACAAAAATCCTAAAAAGATTCTTCGTTCTTTTCAAGACTTTCAAGATGGATACTTGGCTTTCAAGACGTCTTAGTTATCTGTGATGATATGTGTCAGAAATATGAAGCTTTTGATCCTTTACGGAAAGTTTATCACCATTGTGTATGGTTGATTGATTATGTCCCATGGGCAGAGGGGTTGGACTAGAAGACATCTAAGTTCCCTACCAACCCTATTATTCTATGATCTAAATGGTTATTGACTTTTAGCAACTACATACATCAATTTTCTCCATGATAATTTGTCCCTAACCTGGACTTTTTAGGTCTTCCAAAGTGCTCTCATTGCGACGGTCCATCCACCTTGATGCTGATTGCCCTATTCTTCTCTCTCCTTCCACCAACGTTATAGACTCTTGTGTTGACAAGCTGATGGTATATATGCTTTCATGTCACTATCAATTCTTAGCCATGACATGGATAGATTTTTCTCCATGTAGATCTGTTACCAAGGTTGTCAGAATAATAGAATAATGGAGTTGGACGGGATCTTGAAGTGGTGGGATTCCATTTTTTTTACTACTGGTTCTGTGAACGTGGCTTGGGGGGCATGGTGTGGCTTGGTGGGAGTGGCAGAGGAAGGATAATGCAAAATCTCCATTCCCTCCCCATCCCACTGACCTGCTTTCCAGCTCCGTTCTCCTGTGCAGGGCAATCAAAGAAGATCCAGCTGATCAGCTGGGACTCGATGGGAGGCAGAGAAGAGATAGCCAGTCAGAGGTGGGATTTGCCAGTTCTCCAAACTATTCAAAATTTCCGCTCCCAGTTCTCCAGAACGGATTAGAACTGGCTGAATGCCACCTCTGGTTCTCACTGTCAGGAAATTCCTCCTTAGCACTAAGTTGGATCTCTCTTTGATAAGTTTTCATCTTTTGATTCTTGTTCTGCCCTCAGGTGCTTTGGAAACCAGGTTCCTTCAGGTCTTCCCATGGTGCACCAGCCTTGCCAAGATTGTGGTCTTTTTGCCTACCTGTCACAAATAGGGAGGTACCACTCCCTTCTAATTTTTTTGACTCCTTCCCACAGATACCCTTGGTTATCAAAATGCTTCAAGTGGTCACATTTTACGGACCTATGAGTCTATCAAGTTCCTTCTAACCATCTGGTTCTACTCATCTGATTTCTACTCTTTTCTACTCCTGCCAGGAATGGCTATTTTTCCTCCAACACGGGGCAAAGCTTTTCAGAAGCAGTTATTCCAAAAACAATTCTTCGAAATGTAAAGTCAAAAGCCCACAAATGTTAACTGAATTTTGTACTTTTTTTCTTTTTTCAAAAAAAGAACCATCCTCTGTTACCTTGACAACTACTTTCCCAAAATAAAGTAAGCATAATCATTGCTTTATGGAGGTTACCCTTTCCCTCGAGTTGTTATGACAACATCAAAGGAAGGAAATGTAAGATTTCAGCATTTGATTTTTCCCAGGGAGGCTACTCAGATTTAAAGGGTCTCGACGTGCACACACACTCAACACAGGAGGAGGGAGAAGATAAAAAATGTAGGAGATGCCCAGGATGAGCCGGAGGGAAGGGTCAAATATGTCACCAGCCACAAGTCCCTTCAGGCCCACCAGAGACCTAATGTCATGCCCCTGTTGGAATCTGATTCTGAGGGGGAGGCCAAGCAACTGACAGGGAGTGGGAATGTGGCTCTGGTGGCTGTGGAAGAAACTGGGGAAGGGGAAGGATTTTTGTCCAGCTGGGTAGAGCAGGGGAGAGGTAGAGCAAGGGAGAGGGAGTTCAGAGGAAGACCCAGCCCCACCCCCTCTTCATTTTAGGGCATGCAGGAGGAACGGAGTAGGGAGCAACATGAGTTGCATGGCTTACAGGGGAAGAAAGGGCCCTGATTCCCTTCATTAGCTGCAGCTGGGAAAACTATTTAAAAAGGCAAACTACGCACAGCAAAGTTGCTGGAAGCAAAGTGTGCATTATCTTTGTCACGTCTTATCTGGGTTCTGGCATCCTCCTAACTACTTGCGTTTTGTTATCCTTTGAAGTTGGCAGTTCCTTATCCTGCCCTGTCTCATTAATTGCTGCAGCTGTGGTTTGTGTTGGTTTTTATTTATAATTTATATGTACTTTGGGTTGGGACTGAATTTCCTCCACTTAAAGACTGTTCTTGGGAGAATTTTTTCTCCAACCGAAGGTAACTGGACATTGGGGGCCAAGTTGGAGGTACTAAAGGGACTTTACGTACCTTTGCGACTTAGTTGCTTTTGTGCCATGCCCCTTTGGGTCATCACACCTTAGTCCGGCCCTCCTTGAATTGCTTTGGCTCTTATCTATGGCCAATTTACAGACAGATAACAGATAATCAGCGTTGGATCTGTCTGTGGAGAAGACCGCGTTATCTGTCTGTAAATTGGTTGTAGATATTTGCTTTGGCCATTCGTAGTTTAGATCCTTGTAGAGAGCTCAAGCTCTCTACAATATACCTTTATATATTGTAATAAACAATATAAAGCTCTCTGCAATAAACCTTTATATCCATTTTAAACTGTGTGGATTTCCTGATTTTCCTGCGCTTGACAGAAAATAGTTCTCCCCTTTCTTTTATTCCCATTTCCCTCTCAGACAGGGGTGTCAAACTCAAGGCCTGTGCTTGGATCTGGCCCACGGGGTCGGCCTGCAGTGCCTTTACAAAAGGGGGCATAGGGGGAGCATGCCCAGCCTGTTTTCGGCCTCCATGGCCTCCTGCAGCACTCTTGCCGAGTGCTGCAAGGGGTGTCTGTCCGGTCTCCCCCCCTGCTCCCTCTCCCTCCCCCCCGACCAGCCTGTGGAGGAGAACTACACAGAGGTGGCATTCAGCCAGTTCTGGCCAGTTCTGGAGAACCGGTAGCGGACATTTTGAGTAGTTGGGAGAACCGGCCAATAGAAGTGAAAACCGGCCAAAGGAGACCCAGCTGATGGGCTGGGTGTCAGCCTTCAAGATCTGAATGGAGAGTCAAGATTTGAATGGAGCTCCGCCTGACACTGGGTCTCCTTTGGTTGCCCTGCCCAGGAGAACGGAGCTGGAAAGCAGGTTGGTGGAGTGGGGAAGGAATGGGGATTTTGCAGTAACCTTCTCCTGCCATGCCCACGCGCCCGGTAGGAAACATTTCTGAATCCCGCCACTGGTTTTAATGTTCCTTCTACCTTTCTTTCTTACGTTTCAGTGGGGTTAATCAGTGGGGTGACTTCCTTTCAGAGGTTGTGGGTGCTCCATCACTGGAGGTTTTCAAGAGCCTGGACAGCCATTTGCTCAGAGGGTATAAGGCAGGGGTGTCCAAGTTGGTAATTTAAAGACTTGTGGACTTCGGTTCCCAGAATTTCCTAGCCAACATGGCTGGCCAGGGAATTCTGGGATTTGAAGTCTACAAGTCTTAAAGTGGCCATTGTTGGATATCCCTGGGAGACAGTCTCCTGCTTGAGCAGAGGCCTAGAAGACTTCCAAGCAGAGGTGGAATTCAGCCGGTTCTGACCAGTTCTGGAGAACCGGTAGTGGAAATTTTGAGTCGTTCAGAGAACCGGCCAATCCCACCTCTGACTGGCCCCGCCAACCCCATCTCTTCTCCGCCTCCCATTGAGTCCCAGCTGATCGGCTGGGTCTCCTTTGGTTGCCCTGCACAGGAGAACGGAGCTGGAAAGCAGGTTAGTAGGCCTGGGGAGGGAATGGGATTTTGCAGTAACCTTCCCCTGCCACGCCCACCCAGCCATGCCTACGGAACCAGTAATAAAAAAACTTGAATACCACCACTGGAACTACAATGCTGATCTGACTCTCGAAGAAATCCATTTTGACACCCCTGTTCTACGACAACTCAAGTAACTGCAATTCTAAACTTATGAACATAGAATAATAGGGTTGGAAGGGGCCTTGGAGGTCTTCTAGTCCAACCCCCTGTTGGAGCAGGAGACGCCATACCATTCTGGACAAATGGCTGTTCAGTCTCTTCTTAAAAGCCTCCAGTGATGAAGCAGCCACAACTTCTGAAGGCAACTTCTGTTCCACTGGTTAATGGTCCTCACTGTCAGGAAATTTCTCCTCAGTTCCAGATTGATTCTCTCCTCAGTTTCCACCCATTGTTTCTTGTCTTGCCCTCTAGTGCTTTGGAGAATAATTTGACCCCTTCTTCTTTGTGGCAGCCCCTCAATTACTGGAATGCTGCTATCATATCCCCCCTAGTCCTTCTTTTCCATGATTAGTTGTCACATCTCCCTGTCACATCTGCCTCCTTTTCCCACAACAACCACCCTGTGAGGTGGTTTGGGCTGAGAGAGAATGGCTGGCCTGAGGTCACCCAGCTTGGCTTTCATGGCTTTCAAGCAGGACTTGAACTCATCTCTTCCTTTCTAGCCTCGTTGGGCGGGGGAGTGGAACGGGAAATAATGGAAAAGAGGCATCAGATGCCTTTTGTGCATGCATGGTGGAAGTTACACACATGTAACAAAAGAGACGGAGCTTATGTCGTGTGTTAGGCTCATGTCATTTGGATGGAAGCTCTGGAGTCTGTGACTGTTTCTGCCTTTGGATTTAAAACAGCATTGAAACCTCAGCTTGGACACGTGAGAATCCCTACGGAGCTTTTTTTTCCAAACTTGGCAACATTAAGATGGGTGATGTCAACTCCCAGACTTCCCAAGCCAGCAGAGCTCTGCTTCTTTTCTACTTTAGCACAACAAAGGCATATTACACAGGTATGTTTCTCTGCATGGTGCTAAAAGCAGAGGGAATATAGAAAGGGCTTCTTTCAATAACTCTCAAAACTAGCCCGGAGCCGTGAAAATTCTCATTATAATTACAGCTGCAAAAAAAACAACAACCCCAAACCCTGGGGTGAAAGCAAATTCTTTGCACACATAACAGATCAAAATGTAATAAAATCCCTTTGGTAACATTTAAAGGCAAAAGATTCCCTCAGTGGGGAGAAAGACCCTTAAGTGGAAATACCAAGGTAAAGGGACTCTTGGCAAGAACACAGAACAACAGAATAACAGAGTTGGAAGGGACCTTGAAGGTCTTCTAGTCCAACACCCTCCTCTGGCAGGCAATCCAAGACCATTTCAGACAATCTCTTCTTCAAATCTTCCCGTGATGGAGACAAACAGCTTCAGGAGGCAAGTTGTTCTATTGATGAGTTGTTTGAATTGTCAAGAAATTTCTCCTCAGTTCTAGGTTGCTTCTCTCCTTGATTAGTTTCTACCCATTGCTTCTTCTCCTGCTTTATGGTGCTTTGCAGAATAGGTGGATCCCTTCTTTGTGGCAACCCCTGAGATATTGGAACGCTCTGGCTACAGCAGGGATGTCCAACCTTGTGGGCTTCAATTCCCAGGATCCCCTAAGGCAGCAGAGATTTGTGGACTTCAGCTTTAAGACTTGTGGACTTCAACTCCCAGAATCTCCTAGCCAGCAGAGCTGCCCTGAAATCATAAATATAAGCCAGGTACCAAGTGCTTAAATTTAGATCACGTGACCATGGGGATATTGTAAAGAGCGGGAACCTTCCATAAGCCACTAAATGAACAGTTGTAAGTCAAGAGGTACTGGTACTTGTAAATGCATCTCTATGACATGGGAACCCCCTAATTTCTAAAAGAGGCAAACCTCTTCTGAAAAAGCCCAATTTAAATCTGATAAGTTTTTCATTCATGGCTGTTTCCTAAGTACCAAGTCTAAATTCTAAACTTTACAAAGCCTTAGTAGGCCACACTTGGAATACTGCATCACCACAATACAAAAAGATGTTGAGACTCTAGTAAGAAGAGCAACAAAGATGATTAGGGGACTGGAGACTAAAATATATGAAGAATGGTTGCAGGAATTGGGTATATCTAGTCTAGTGAAAAGGAGGACTAGGGGTGACATGATAGCAGTCTTCCAGTATTTGAGGGGATGCCACAAAGATGAGGAGGTCAATCTATTGTCCAAAGTACCAGAAGGCAAGACAAGAAACAAAGGATGGAAACTAATCAAGGAGAGAAGACAGCTAGAATTAAGGACAAATTTCCTAATAATGAGTTCTTCCAGTAGAATAACTTGTCTTAAGAAGTTGAGGGTGCTCCATCACTGGAGGCTTTCAAGAAGAGACTGGATAGTCATTTGTCTGAAATGTGACATCTTGAGCCATGCTTGAGCAGGGTGTTGGACTAGATGACCTCCAAAGTTCTTTCCAATTCTGTTATTCTATGTTCTACCATTTTTAAACGGAAGTGTTCAGCCACATTTATTCTGGAACAATCTCATTGTTTGGATCCATTATAACCTGGTTTTTAGCTTGGGAAGATGGCAGGTATGGAGGGCTGGATAAGAAATGAAGATAATGAATGTCCATGGTGTGAATAATGCAGTGAAATTTTACTTTGTCTCTTCCATTATTCGAACTTGGCTCATCCATCTGAAGTAAATGCTGGATGATTCAAGAACAGTGAAAGGACTGGTTTTTTGTTTTTGTTTTTCCTTCTCATTGTTCTTTCAACCCTGAGCTAAACAGGGTTGAATAATTTTCTCCTACATTAACTTTAAACTTTTCAGAAGGGAAACGAATGGAAGCTTGACAGAAAGTTGTGGCTCAGAGCGCAGCTAAATCATTTGGAAGGAGAATAATAGAAAAAGCTTGGGTTGGCCAAGCCCCCAAGGGGCACATAAAACTCAGGTAGCCCATCCTCCTATTTCACCCAATGGCCTAGAGAATGTCCACTCCCAAAAGCATTATTTGTCGTGTGTTAGGGTTGAACTGTGGAGTTCTTGATGCTTTCTGAGCTTGGTTGTTTTCTTGAGGACGTATCATTATCAAACTAAGTAACATCATCAGTATCAATAGAAGGGAATATTGGTAGCTCAGGACCAAACTGTGGGGTCCTTGCTGCCCTACGAGCTTGGTAGTTTTCTTGCAGATGTTTCATTACCACACTAGGTAACAATATCAGTACTGATAGAATAGAATATAGGTAGCTCAGAGTTGAACTGTGGGGTCCTTGCTGCTCTCTGAGCTTGGTGGTTTTCTCAGATATGTTTTATTACCCAACTAGGTAACATTACTCATGCTGGAAAGGAGTAGGGCTTGGTCTCATTTCATATACTAGTAGTTTAAGTGGTGGGATTCAAATTTTTTTACTACTGGTTGTGTGGGCGTGGCTTGGTGGGCATGGCAGGGGAAGGATGCTGTAGAATCTCCGGTCAGAGGCGGCATTTGCCGGGTTTCCGAACTACTCAAAATTTCCACTACCGGTTCTCCAGAACTGGTCAGAACCTGTTGAATCCCACCTGTGAGTGGCTTGCCCTGTCAGTGGTGATAGGAGTGTTCTTGGTACTTATTGGGGTATTGATTGTCAGAGTATATTCATGAACTGGAATAGAGCATGGTAACAAGGTCAGCCAATGAATAGGCATAGCAACTAAGTCATGCAATGAGAACTGTTTGGAAACTGAAACTAGAAGTAGCCTAGGCATGGCTCTGTATTAAGCTCTGCAACTCTGAAGCTATGTTAAGCTCTGAGTCTGTCTATTGAAAATGAAACTGCTTCTCTCCTCTGTTTGCCTGCTGAACTAAAGTGAAACTGATGTATGTTTCTGAGCTCCTGAGTCGCTGCTGAAGTTACTTGCAACATGTTTTTTGTCTGAGTTTGCTCCATGTTGGAGAAATCTATAACTGGTTTGTAAAATCTACTTATGTTTAAAAAGACTTTAAATGAAGCATCAGCCATCTGTGTTTATTTTCCTGGCACTGAATTAATGCTGCGAAACTCTGAATATTGATTCCTGCTTGTTCCTTGATCTTAATCTTGGTGATAATGTCTGCTTTTCTGGCTGTTGATTGCTGGCAAGAAAGCCTTGTGGTCTTTCAGCTTTTTGATTGTCTTTTTTGAAAAATATGTTGAGGTTGTTTGTGTCCATGTGCCTGTTGATGACTGATTTGTCTGAGTATTGGGCTTCCAAGAATTATCTTGTGTTTGTCGAGTAAGCTCTCCGTTTTCCAGTTTAACTTATGGTGACCTCTGCCTAGGTGCTTCCAATTGAGGAGTTTTCATCAAGCCAGTTGCTGGTCGACAAGTTGTGGGTGCTTTATCACTGGAGGTTTTCAAGAAGAAAACTGGACAGCCATTTGTCTGGAATGTGTAGGGTCTCCTGCTTGAGCAGCAGGTTGGACTAGAAGACCTCTGAGGTGCAGGTTGGACGAGAAGACCTCTGAGATACTTTCCAATCCTATTATTCTATGTTCTAGTTGTGTACATGGAAGTGCTCTGCTGCTCGTTCTGGCTGCTTGTCCTCCATAGGTCATCTTCTCAGACTTTCCTAACCTCAGTTACCTTGTGAGGTTTTCCTAATTTGTGAATCTGACCATTTCTTTTTTTTTAATTTGACAAGGCAAGCGGAGGCAAAGGTCTCTTGGTTTTGCAGTGAATGCTCTGTTGCCAACAGATACTGCATGGGGAACAGTCTGTCAAGGCTTCTTGGTCTTGAAGAATCAATGTTGGGTTGATTCTTACCAAATGGAGAATAACATGCCTTGCTGACTGGGGAATTGTGGGAGTTGACGTTTGCCCATCTTAAAGTGGCCAAAGTTGAGAAATATTGCTCTAGCATACATACACTTGGTTGGATTGTTTGTGTTGGATAATGAGCATGTTCTCTCCTTCAAAGCAAACCTTTCAAAGACACCTTCCTAAATTATCCATCGTCTCTGGCAAGAACATGCTGTTTTTTTAAAAAAAAAAAAAGAAGAAGAAGAAGGAATACTCACCTTGTTTTCCAGCCTTCCAATCAATTCTGCTAATCTGTTGATTTGTGCTTCCAAGCATTCCTCCTTGGTGTCTGAAGATGCTGCAGAAAAAGAAATATAATTTTAGAGGGATAAAATTCACCCTACTTGTATGAGTTGGGCTAAGCAAAAAATAAAAATGAACTAGAAAAGGTCAAAAGGAGGGTAAGGTACAAAAGGGATTTTTTTGTGGTGATTAGAACATAGACCATAGACTAATAAGGTTGGAAGGGACCTTGGAGGTCTTCTAGTCCAATCCCTGCTTAAACAGGAGACCCTATATCATTTTGGACATTATTAATTTAGTACCCCTTTTTGGACTTTTCTGGAAACTGTGTACCCAAATCTTCCTCACATTGTCCCATTGAAATGATTACACTATCTCCCACCATCTAGAAATAAAAGAAATTCTGTAATAACAACATTCTCCATTATTCATCTTCTGTTTAAGAGCTGTCACAGAGAGCAGTGCAATCTGTTCCCATCAAAAAGCTTCATAGTTGGAAATACACAGTGTTTGAATGTTGGGCCCATTCACTTGCATGTCCAAATCTTGACTGTACCCCCAAATGATCCTTCACTTTATAAGGTACCATTTTCTTTGACCCAAAATGGTCCTTGCCACTTGACAAGGATTATCTTCTCTTTCACTCAGGGGGGTCCCCAAACTTGGCAACTTTAAGACTTGTGGACTTCAGCATAGCTGGCTGAAGAATTCTGGGAGTTGAAGTCCACAGATCTTAAAGTTGCCAAGTTTGGAGACCTCTGCTCTAACTAATGTATTCAGTCAGCAACTCCTTCTTAAGGTAAATGAAGAGAGGATCCCATATAGCTGGTTCCTTTGACCTCATTTCCATACAGCATGACTTCTTCCCTATCTCTGCACAAATGTTCTTCAAAACTCAGAAACCTGCGTCCTTTCCGCCTACCTTTTCAAGTGGCCCAGCTAAATGTTTTATCCTGAAGTAATTGTTTTTTCCTTCTTCCAGATAATAAACAATCAGCTCTTTCAATAATTCCTTAGAGCAGAGTTATCCAACCTTGGCAATTTAAGACTTGTGGGTTTCAACTCCCAGAATCCCCCAGCCAGCCGTGGGGTCACTCATGCTGGCAGGAGGAATTCTGGGATACGAAGTCCACACAAGCATTAATTACATCATCAAAATTGCCAAGGTTAGACACCCCTGCCTTATAAGGTTTGGGAGGCACTTCATTATCTTTGTTGTCCTCTTTTGATCAGTTTTCTACTTGATGGCCCTCAGAGCTGGATCCAGAACTCCAGCCAAAACAGAACAGAGGACGATTGATGCACTCTGTTGATGCAACATAGAACTGTAATAGTCTTTTCAGCTCTCACATCAAAATATTTCTAGTTTTACTCCAGGTCTGACCAATTCCAGGCAGCGTGGACAATATTAGGATGATGGGACCTAGCAATCTGACCTCTTTTGGAAGGTCCCACATTTTTCACTCCTAACCAGCTGAATTTCCTTTTGAAAAGCAAGGAGTCAAAAACTAGAGTTAAAAAAAAAAAGCATGATCATACAAACATACAAGCAAACAATTGTCCTACAGTTCATCCCTTCTGTTATTTCATCCCTTCTATTATTTCTATTTATTACACGGACTCCGGATAGGATGGTAGGAGACAGGAAGGCCTGGAAGAACGTTGTCCATGGGGTTGCGATGGGTCAGACATAATTTCGCAACTAACAACAACATTATTTTGCCTAGAAAGAACTTGCTCTCTGTATAAAATTCATACTGGCATGATTACAAGTGGTTTCCGTGAGTCAATTTCCCTCATCGGAGCTTGCTGTCTTCTCCTGGCATGGTGCTGAATATATTTCAACAGACAAATTCCTGGGAATGAAGAGACCAATCTCCAAACACAAATTCCAGTGGTGGTATTCTACTGGTTTGGCCTGGTTCTCACGAACCGGTAGTAAAAAAATAGCTACTGGTTCAGCTGAGCCGCTATGTTTTTTTTCCTCCTGACAATCAGCTGTTCTGACGTTCAGTGGTGTCAGGATCCCCCTCACTGTCTTATTGCTTCCCTGAGGCCCAGGAGTAAAAAGGGGCATGTGTGGGGGCATGCAGCACACATACACACACCCTGCAGATAACAGATAACAGATAATCAGAGTTGGAAGGGACCTTGTAGGTCCTCTAGTCCAACCCTCTGCCCAAGCAGGAGACCCTACACCATTTCTGATAAATGGCAATCCAATCTCTTTTTGAAAGTCTGAACTGATGGTGCTCCCACAACGTCTGAGGGCAAGTTGTTCCATTGGTTGATTGTTCTCACTGTCAGAAAAATTATCCTGGGGGGGGTTGCTGCAAAAAAGCCACACCAACCCAGTCACATGGCCACACCCACCTAGATACTCCCACCTAGCCACACCCACAGAACCGGTAACATATTTTCATCCCACCCCTGACAAATTCCCTTTGATCAAAGCTTTCTCTGACCACCAACCTAGCCAAATCTGGTCAATCCAGAATACTTACCAGTCTGGAAACTTTTCCTGCGTTCTTTGGTCATGATTCTGTTATTGGGTGAATAACCTGACACGGGATTGTCATACCAACTGTCCATAGCATTGTGGCCAGATTTATTGTGGGTGTGTCTATATGAGAGAAAGATAGACAGATAGACCACATGGGGAAAAAAAGGAATTAATATTTTATGTTTGTTTGGTTTTTTTAGTTATATGGTTTAAAAATCCTTCATTAAAACATACACAACATGCTTTGCTAGCTCAGATGCTCCTTAGAACGATAACAAAATAGTTTCCCTTTAAAAAGTTTAAAGGCATGAAAAAAAGAATGAAAGAATAAAGTACAAATGAATAAACCATGGTTTTAGAAATGTCATGGAGGTTGTAGCTTTCTAACGCAGCTCAATTGGCTGTAAATAATTGAGTTTATTATAATGCTGTCAGACCAAGAATCACTGTGAAGCTTTCAGCTAAAAGTTGACCCTTCTCCAACTTGTGGTTCATGAGATGAATCAAACTGGAGCTCAATTCAACAGACAGGAACAAATTCTTAGATCACATAACAAATTGGCTCATCTTTTTTATTTTAATTGTGTTATTAGAAGCAGAAATTGCAATATAAAATATTTTCTCATTCTTTTCCGCACTGCAGTCCTGTGAGCTGAATAGAGATGGGTTGGAGCACTCAAAGAGAATCTGCTGATAATATTTGAAAAACTCCATAAGAAACTCGGTAGCAAGCCCCAGTCTATAAGCCTAGGTTCTTGCAAATTTTATTAAACCGATTAACAAAACTGGCTACAGAAAATAGCCAGTTGAATATTATATGCTACTAAAACTCTCCTATCTGTTTGTAACCTTAAACTGGGTGAAATTGTGCATCGTAGGAAACAATTATGGAACCAAAATACTAATTTAAAGAACATGTCCAAAATCCAGGATCCATTATTCCCTTAGGATTGAAATTTCAGGGATCTCCTTCGACACACCCTAACTGGGTGTGTCACAGAAACTGATGGGGTATCAGTCCCTTCAGTTAAAAGATAGAAGAACAACACTCCAGGGAGAAATCCTTCGGAGATCTCTTGTGTTCAGTTAGCCATATTCCCTAGAAGTCAAAATTTCAAGCATCTTCTGACTAGTTGTAAGATGAAGCAGTGACCACCGGAGACCCGCTACCCTGTTTTGCAGCCCTTCTGCGGTATGTCACAGTCATGTGATTGTAATTTCCAACACTCTCTGCCAGCTTCTCATAAGCAGGTCAATGGGGAAGACAGTGGGAAATCGGAATTTGCTCCCCTGCTTTTTTACCCTGTATAAAAACAATGAAAAAAGCAATAACCCTCGCTGTCCTGGCANAATTGGTAAGCTTAGGTAATACCCAAGTTGAATTTCCTTTTGAAAAGCAAGGAGTCAAAAACTAGAGTAAAAAAAAATTGCGTATTTATACAACCATACACGCAACAATTGTCCTATATTCATCCCTTCTATTATTTCATCCCTTCTATTACTTCTATTATTAAATGGACTCCAGGAGATGGTAGGGAACAGGAAGGCCTGGAGGAACGTTGTCCATGGGGTTGTGATGGGTCGAACATGAACTTTGCGGCACTTCTGCAGTATATACCACAGTCATTTTACTGTGATTTCCAATGCTCTGCCAGCTTCTCATAAGCAGGTCAATGGGGAAGACAGTGGGAAATCGGAATTTGTTCTTATAAAAACAATGAAAAAGCAATAAAACCCTCGCCCTCCTGGTCACAAGTGTCAAATCAGGTAATTGGTAAGCTTAGGTAATATCCAAGGTAATTGCTTCCGTTTTATAAGAGCATCAAGAGGAGACACACAGCCATTATTGACTTTCTCATTTGCGGGTTCCTGAGTTGAAATAAAACCTTAATTGTTCCATCTGACAACTAATTGCTTTGGTGATGGTTGCCTCTTCCTTTTATTTGGTGCCTGAATGATACATTTCGTGGGAGGATTCAAGGCGTGTGTTCCATTCCTCCTACAAATGAAAACCCTAGGCATTTAAAGGCACCATATGCTACAGCATTCCTTCAACACATACTGGATCAGATATGCCACAGAGGATTTGCTAGCATGAATTCCAAGCTCTCCTAGAGATATCTGTTTTTTTTTTAAATCCAGATTAACCACACATAAAAAAATATCTGTAGCTTAAGGTTGAATAGTGGGGTCCTTGGTGCTCTCTGAGCTGGGTCATTGGCTTGCAGATGTTTCATTACCTGACTAAGAAACATCATCACCATGGGTGTGT
>BHFT01021192.1:8791-21069 GCA_004320025.1 Laticauda laticaudata
CCCCCCCCCCCCCCCCCCCATTGCTCTGCAGGCCGATGGGTAGGGAGCAGCCTCTGGGATGCCTGACTCAAGCCCAGCAGCCCTGGCTTGGGCACCTACTTCAGATGGCGCAGCATGTTGGCCGAGGAGAGCAGCATGGCTGTGGGGTTGGCGATGTTCCTCCCGACCGCCTGGGCAAAGGGGTGACGGGCGCCCTGCAAGAGCAGCAGAAAGGTCCCTGCAGAGGCTTCCACCTCCGGAAACCCCCCTGCTGGCCCTGGCCACCCCCCAGGGAGGGGAAGGGGCAGGCCCAGCCTGGTCCTCACCATCTCGAACACAGCGAAGTCGGCGCTGTAACTCTCTCCTGGGACCACACCGGCCCCTCCCACCAGCCCGGCTGCCAGGTTGTCGATGATGTTGCCGTACAAGTTGGGCATGACCAAGACATCAAACTGGTAAGGGTTCTGCACCAGCTGGAAGACACACCCACACATCCCTCTGGCTCCAGAGCCTGCCTGGGCCCAATCAGGCCAGAGACATCCCCACCTGGCAGCTGCTTGGCATGCAGGAAACTGGGCAGAGCTCTCCCTGAGGGGCCGTTGGAGAAGGGGGGGGCTCCGCTCTGAAGCCCGCTGGAAGAAGTCCAGCTCCCTTCCTCCCCCTCCCACCCCCAGGAAGCATCTTAACAACAAAGACCCCTGGGCTCCCCAAAGGCCTGCATGCCGCAGCAATTCAGTTTTTTGTCAGTTTCTGGTCTCTCGTTTGCAGGGAGGATCCAATCTGGGCACCCATGTTGCTCAGCCACAGCCCGGGTGTGGCCTCCAAAGAGCAGCCCCCAGGAAGCTGTGGCCTTGCGATGCCAACATCGCCAGCCCAGGAGCCACAGCTGCTGTGTGCTGGGTATCCGAGGAAAGGGGCCCCACCCCAATCCTGGACTTCCACAGTCTTCAGGCCCTCCCTAAGCAGCCCCATTGGGGGAGGGGGCTAAAGGATGGATCTGGGGCTGCTTAAAAGGCCTGAGAAGGCCCCACATGTGGAAAAGTGGGAAAATGGGGGGCAGCTGACCAATTGGGGCCTGGATTTGTTCTTTTCTTCTGCAAGAACCAAAACACAGTTTTCTTCTTTCTGAAAATTTACCTGGGCTCCCTTCACATAAAATTAAAACAGTTTGGAGGGACCCATGGACTCCAGCCCCTCGCCAAAGCCTCTCAGAGAAGGGCCTCCTCTGCTTCTGCTCAAAGCCCCAGCTAACTAGGACTAATATTGAGCCAGGATAATAAGCCACTATTGCTGCGTCTGCAGAGACCCCCGTTCTGACTTCCAGATCCAACTGGAGCAAGAAGGCTGGCACCCAAACCACAAATTATCCAATCTAATTTGGGATTCTAAACAGACTGTCTTACATTCCCCCCACCATTTCCCCCACAAACTGCTGGCAGCTGCCCAGGTTGGCCTCTGTGGAAGAAGTCCTTGCTGGTACAGGCACCCTGCAGAGCCCCTCCCTCCCAGGCCCCCTCCCCTCCCTGCCTCTCAGCCAGGCCTGAAGCAGGGCAGCCCTACCTGCATGCAGCAATTGTCGATGATCATGGTGTCAAAGGTGATCTTGGGGTACAGCTCAGCCACTTCCTCACAGCAGCGAAGGAAGAGCCCATCCCCCAGCTTCCTGGAAGGACCACGACGAGAGGGACAAGTTCTCACAATGACCTGGATGGCCTGTAGAGCCAGGTGTGCTACATGAGACAACCAGGCCCTCTCTCCCTCCCCCCCCAGGCAAGAATGACCCAGCAGCAGCCTGAATCAAAGGGGCTGAAGANATGAGACAACCAGGCCCTCTCTCCCTCCCCCCCCCAGGCAAGAATGACCCAGCAGCAGCCTGAATCAAAGGGGCTGAAGAGACCCAAAGTACAGCAGCTTCTCGGCAAGCAGCAGAATCGGAAGGCCTTGGAAGCTGCTGCGGTGGCTCTTCTGGGCAGAAGCATGGACACAAATGGTCCTAGAAAGGACCATGAAGGACAGCTTCTGGCCACCTCGTGCCCCATGGTTGGTCCTTCTTCCCAGGCCCAAAATTAAGCAGATGGGACAAGGCCTTTCTGTACCAGGGCAAAGGAAGAGAAAGGGGAGGGGGGCCTTCATCCAGTCTACCCCAGCTTCTCTTATCTCAACACATTTTTTTTTTTTACATATAGTGGCCTACAGCAGGTTCTTTGGTTGTGTCAATTTTGCTGCAAAGCAGGTGCCTCCATGGGCTCTCCAAAGCTGCCAAGAGATCTGGGGGGGTCATGGAATGGTCTCACCCCTCACTCCACCCCGACCCACTGAGGGAGGCTTACTTACATGATATTGGCCTTGTGCACCGCAGTGACCTTGTTTCTCCCCTTCTTGGTGGCAAAATCAAAGGCAAATTTGGCAATGCGCTGAGATTTGGCCCGCGTGATGATCTTCAGGCATTCAATGACCCCTTTTGCACTCTGAACACAGAAAGAAGCACAAGTTGTTTGGCTCGCTTCGGCTGGCCATTAAAAGGAGCAAAGCTCAACCACTCCAGAGAGCCATATTCTGGATCAGGAGTCTGCTTTCTCTCCAACTGCAGTGTGGCCCAGAAGAAAAACCCAGGGAAGGCTTTGCTCGGTACTGCATTCTGGGAGTTGAAGTCCACAAGTCTTAAACTTGCCAAGTTTGGATACCCTTGGTTTAAAGCCTTAAGCAAACTCTCCTGCTCACCTGCAGATTTGAGAGGGCACTCCCAGGTTTCCCTTCAGCCTATGGCAGGTGTGAAGCTGGTTGGCGTTTATCCTGCTGGAAAACTGACCTGACACCCCCTTCGCCCTGCATCCAATCTATAGGTCCTGAGTGGTCCCTTTGGGCTGGTGCAGCCCCACTCCAGGTTCACTGGAGATGCCCCCCACCCTCCCCCCTTTGGAAGCCCAGTAACTGCTGCTAGTCAGAGGGACCATGACGCTCACCTCATGCTCCAGGGAGCTGTACTCGCCCTCCGTCTGCTCACGGATGATGACTAGGTCCAGGTTGTTGTGCCGGGTTTTATAGCCAGGCAGGCTGCTCACGTGGACCACGTTGGCAAAGAGGTCAAGCTTGCGCCTGCAAGGAGGAGCCAGGGGTGGGAGGGTTCCATCCTGCATGACCCCCCCACCCACCCCCAACCGAAGGGCTGCAGGGGGTGGAGGGGGCAACGTACCTGAGTCTCATGTCATAGGAGGCCAGCTCCCCTTTGTACTCCATGGGGGTGTGGATCTTCCCTGCAAGGCCGAGAGAGCCCAAGCAGTGAGGGGGCTGGAGGGCAGCAGGCTCCCAGCCCCCTCCCCCCCTCCTGGGGGTCCCTGGCAGAAGCCTCACCGATCAGGGCCACCTTGCTCTTCTGCATGGACTCCAGCACCCGTTCCAGGATCTCCTCCGAGGCCAGGTTCTGCACCTCGCTCAGGTGGTGCTCGTCGAACTGCACCGGCACGCCCGCCACCTGCACGGGGGGGTGAGTTTGACCCCGAGACCCCCCAACCCCGCCTCGCCCCTTCCCCCCCCCGCACTCCACCCCGCCCACCTTGAAGACCTCCTTGACGGAGTGCATCAGTTCCGGGCCCACGCCGTCCCCCGGCAGCAGCGTCACCGGGAAGGCGCCGTCCGCCTGCAACGAGCGGGAGGGTCGGAAGGGGTCCCCGCGAGAACCCCTCCTCCTTCCCCCTCCCCCCTTCCCGTCCCGACCGGAGCCTCACCTGCGCCGGCTTCTGCAGAAGCGCCGCCGAGCTCGAGAGGCTCCGCAGGAGCCGCTGTAAGACAGGGAGGGCCGAGTGAGCCGCCGCCGCCGCCGCCGCCCCCCGCCCCGCCGCCCCCGGCACAGCGAGACCTGTCCGCTCACCCCACCGGCGGAGGCCGCCCGGACGCCCTTCAGCGCTCCCGCCAGCGCCATGGCAGTCCCGGTAGTCCTCCAGGCACCGTAGAGCCCGCTAGGGGAGAGCGGCGTCCGGCGTTCCGGTTACGCGACCGGAAGGGGCTGGCTCTCAGCCTCCGCGAGTGGCTGTTGTGATTGGCCCTTGCCTGTCTCACAGCCCCACCCCGCACCTTCAGTGGGCACTTGATCGGGGGGGGGGTGCGCCACTTCCGGGCTTCAGTGCACTGAGAGGAGGAGGGGCCAAACCCAGATTTATTTGTGTTTTTAAAGGGGGAGGACTTCAACTCCCAGAATCCCCCGGCGGCTTCTGAGCTTCAGAGGCCTGACTTATTTATCAAGCATGTATGAGAAAACAAGTCTAAGTATGAACATAGCATATAAACATAGAAGTATAAACAGGTTTAAGTATATCCATAATACAGGAGTACGAATAAATGGGAACAGTAGGACAGGGTAGGCATGCTGGTTGCGCACCCTTTAAGAACCTCTTAGGAATGGGGTGAGGTCCATGGGAAATAATCCTTCTTCTTCTTCTTCTTCTTCTTCTTCTTCTTCTTCTTCTTCTTCTTCTTCTTCTTCTTCTTCTTCTTCTTCTTCTTCTTCTTCTTCTTCTTCCTCTCCTCCTCCTCCTCCTCCTCCTCCTCCTTCCCCTTCCTCTTCCCCTTCTTCTCCTCCTCACCATCTTCCTTCCCTATTACCATTGTCATTCCACACAGAAGGAAAAGCCAAGATGTGGAACCAGAAAATGCCAGCATTGTAGGACAGAGACGGTACACACCCTGGTGCGCTTACGCACGCCCCCTTACAGGCCTCTTAGGAATAGAGTGAGGTCCATGGGAGACAGTTTAAGGTTAAAGTTTTGGGGGTTTGAGGATGTAACAACAGAGTCAGGTATCAGAATCCCCAGCGGCTTCTGAGCTGCAGAGGACTGACTTGGATGTGGTCAGACTCCAAGGGTCATCTGGATGCCATTACGAATAAACCCTGAATAAAGTTCAGCTTCAGGGTGTTGCAATTAAGCTCCCACCAGCCCCCCATTTTAGCCCTACAGGGACATTTTGACTCAGAAAATTAAAATATTCCTCCAGTGACTCTGGGGAGAAGGTAAAGGCCTTGTCTCGGCCTGGACTTTTCTGGAAAGCCCCTTTCCTGGCATTGTGGCTGTCGGCCAGGCACCTCTTGGGCATGGGTGGCCTTTGCTGCAGTTACTCCTGTGGCCAGCTGGGCTTTCGCTTCCACCCAGGGACACCACCTAACCTTGAAGTTGCAAGCTGTGGAGGAGCAGTCAGGTGCCAGGGGCACCTTCAGCCTTGGGGTGAGGGGCTGGTCAGGGGGGGCTCAGTGCTACTTTAAGGTGCTCTTTCCGGTTCATCTGTCCCTACGCAAACTATTTCCATTTCTACAGCAGCTTACTCCAGCCAGGGTGCTGATGGTCATCCAGCCTCCATCCAGGGACATCTTTTGCAAAGCAACTTTTAGGAAATGACCAGTTTGCCCAAATGGCTGCAGCCTTCTCATCCAGAACCTTCTGGACAGGGGGTCTCCAACCTTGGCAACTACAAGACATGTGGACTTCAACTCCCAGAATTCTCCCAGATGGTTGAGGAATTCTGGGAGTTGAAGTGCACAGGTCTTAAAACTGCCAAGCTTGGAGACCCCTTTTCTGGAACACTAAAACATTCCATCCAGAAATGGAAGCTGCCAAAGAAGTTGATGGCTGGGAAACAGATTTATTGATGTGGCTCCTTCCTTCCGCAGGTGGAGAGGCCCAAGGTCAAAACATCTCCCTCTCCCCAGTTCCCATTAGCAGCCCTGGAGGAGCTAATGAGCTGAGCCTGAAGAGGTGTTAATGGGTAGGAGAGGTGAAGGAGAAGCAGAGCCTTCCAATTGGAGAGGCTACCTGGGAGACAGGGACTTGAGGATCTTTGGGTCTTCCCTCCACATATGCATACACACACCTAGGAAGAGGCTGGCATGTCTTCCTATTTGAAGGAAGCGCCCCTCCTTGGCCAGAGGAAAGGTGGCAGCCCCATTCAGCCTCATCAATGGAGACCTCACTCAACAGGGCCAGTGAGGTCTCTCCAGGAGGCTCCACAGGAGGTCCAGAGAGTAGGTAGTGCTGGGCTCTACCAGCCCATGCAGGCCCTTTGCACAGCCAAAGGCCAATAGCACCATGCTGTTCCCAAGCAGTTTGCTGCACCTGTCCATCCTTACTGAATTCGGGAAAGACTGGCCTGATGTGGTTGAAGAAGAAATCCCCAGGCTGTAGACCAGATTGTGAGGTTTAATCTCCCCAGCCAGAAAAGGTAATGCAATTGTATGTAGGTCAGGTCTTCGAGAGGACTCAAGCAAGAGTCCCCAAACTTGGCAACTTTAAGACTTGTGGACTTCAACTCCCAGAATTCTCCAGCCAGCATAGCTAGGTGGAGAATTCTGGGAGTTGAAGTCCACAAGTCTTAAAGTTGCCAAGTTTGGAGGCCTCTGGTCTAAAGGAAGACCGAGAAGAGGGCTATGGCAGCAGGAAAGTCATTCCCGCTCGAGCAAAGAGAACAGCTCCCCTTGGGACCCCGACTGAACCAGGCGGCTGGCACAGCATGTCAAAAGAGCAGTCTTTTTGCCCCCCCCCCTCAAACTCCTGGGAAGGAGATCATCCAAAAAAGCCAGTTGCAAGCAGATTGAGACCTGAGCCCAGAAAAAGCCTTTCTTTGCAAAGCCCATTGCTGACCTGTGGAATTCATTCCCGCAAAAACGTGTTGATGGTCACTGAAAGAGATCTGTCAGCAGGGGACTGGTTTGAGGGCACTCCGCCTCGGGCTCTCTATTTTAGTGCATTTTAAAGGCAGTTGGCTGGCTGGGGCATTCTGGGAGTTGAAGTCCACAAGTCTTAAAGTTCAGAAGTAGTTCATGCATCATTCAGCCTACCCCCAGATGGGCTTTCAATCTGAGAAATGATGATTACGATGATGCCACTTCCTGCCTGTCCTGCATCTCATTAAGCCAGTCTCCCATAAGACTAATGGCTGCCTTTGTACCTAGCACAGAGGGGTGCCATAGTTGTTTTTTTTTAGTTTACTTTATTGTCATTACAATGAAATTAAATGCCATCTTCAGTGTACAACATGACTATGAAAATAAACACAAACACATCCTTCACACTCCATACATTGAATTGAAAACCCCTGGTATTGCATTAATATTGCACTATACAGTAGAATTACAGTAGAGTTACTGCCCTGATAGAAGCTGTTTTTCAGCCTATTTGTCCTTGTTTTTATTGTGCTGTACCATCTGTCAGATGGTAATATTTTTTTTAAAAAGGGTTCCCAGGATGATATGGATCTTTGAGGATGTTTTGAACTTTCTTAAAGCAGCGGGAGCTATAAGACTCTTCCAAAGAGAGGAGATGGCAACCCATGATCTTCTGGGCAATGATGCTAACCCTCTGGAGCGCTTTCCTATCTGCCACTGGGCAATTGGCAAACCATCCATAGATGCAGGAAGTTAAAATACTCTCTATAGCAAAGTTGCACTGATAGCCGGCCTCCCTAAGGGGGTCCCAGAGTTTAGAGCTTGGTGCTCTGCTGGGGCAGAGGCCCAACCCAGAAGGGGTGCTTGGTCAAGACTCAGGACTGGCCTCTGTGAGCAGGGGGAGAGCCCCCCTCCCTGGGCACTTGTGGCTTTGCATTGGTGCTCGGAGCCAGGAGGACAGTGGCCAGGGACGAGGGCAGCAGGTCAGGCTTCTGCTGAAACCTCAGAGTGGGGTGGGATACAGAGCCAGGGAGCATCTCAGACCAATGAGGTATTAGCAAGATAATAATGGCTATTTTTATTAATGTTATTAATGCAGGAACTGAGGTTTTATTTGGGGCCATGTATTGTTGGGTGATTATTGTTTATAGGTGAAAAATTTCCAATTTTTTATTTATATACCCTATGGCTTATTATTAAGTGTTGCACCTTATGATTCTTGACGAATGCATCTTTTCTTTTATGCACACTGAGATCATTTGCATCAAGACAAATTCCTGTGTGTCTAATCACACTTGGCCAATAAAGAATTCTATTCTATTCTATTCTATTCTATTCTATTCTATTCTATTCTGAGTGTTTCTATTACATTCCCTACCAGTGTGGCCAAATTAAAATACACCTCAGATTTGGCTTTGGCAGTCTTAATAAAATAAAATGTAAAATAAATAACATAAATACCTTATAAAATAAGCCAATAAAACCCCTTTCCATCAGCCACATCTTTGGAGCCAAGTGTCCCTGAGCATCTGAAGGTGCTGAGAGGGGCTTGGCATTGTCTCTCACAGGGAGGAAAGACCCCCGACCCATCCTCAATCCACCCTCCCTCCCCCCCACCCTGGGCCTTAAGATGGTAGGTTTCACTTGGGGGTCCAGCAGGTATTTTAACAGGATGAAAGCTGCAGCTTTCCCTGCAGAATTGCCACCTGCTGGGTCGCAGGAGGGGCTCTTTGGACAGAACTCCCCCCTCTCCAGGGAGGCTGAAGAAGGTTGGGTCCTTTCCGGAAATTTGCCTGGCTGGCTGTGCATTTTCCCCAGACTGGGAATCCACACAGGGCTTGAGCCAAAGGGGATTCCGCTGTTAATGACCTCCATTGTTGGAGAGGGCTTTGATTCCTCCCCCACCCCACCCCCAAAAGGACAGAGCCTCAACTCTTGAATGGGCCACTTTTAGCCAGAATCCCCATGGCCTTGAGCAGCCCTCTCCGGGCCTTCTAGCCCCCACCCCTCCGCCCTCCCTCCAGGGAAGCTTAATGGTCCCTGGATTCTTAGGGGTACTTCACACTCTACCTTTGATGAGGAGGCAACATTGATGATTACATTTACTGGCCCATTCACGGAAAAGTAGATAATTATCTAGAGGACAAAGATGAGGGACTGATTGGAACAATGCAAGAAATAATTACTTCAGAAAACTTTCTTCCGGCAATGCATGCAATGTGAAATCAAATCCAGAGATTTCATAAGTTACAATATGACCCCTTACTTTACACTGGCCTCCTAATTACCATGAGTAATTAAGTGATGCCTTGCAATGCAAATTCTGGAAAGGCTTTTTGCAAAAACTAACAAGGCAATGAGGAACCTTCCCACTTCAGCAAAGATTATCTATGCTTCATGACCGTGAGATAAGCTTGTCTTTAAGGTGATTGCTGCTCTGATGTAATTATGGCCAAAGGCCATCCTGGGCCTTCAGCCCCAGCAGAATTTAATGTAATTTTAATTTAATTTGATTTGATTTGATTTGTCAATCACTTACAAGATAATAGGTGTAAGTATAAACATGAATAAGGATACAGAAAAAAGGTAGGAATAAATGGGGAGCCACGAAACCTCTATAACTGTCTGGTTTGGTTTGGCAACCGAACAGGACAGACACAGACTTCACAGGATAATTAGGACTGCAGAAAAAACAGTTGCTATCAACCTGCCTTCCATCTATGACCTGCATACTGCATGAGTCAAAAAGAGGGCTGTGAAAATATCTATAGACCCCTCACTTCTTGGACATAAACCGTTTCAACTCCTACCCTCAAAACGACGCTATAGAGCCCTGCACACCAGAACAACTGGACACAAGGACAGTTTTGTCCCTGAAAGCCATCACTCTGCTAAACAAATAATTCCCTCAACACTGTCCAACTATTTACAAGTCTACATTACTATCACTCCTTATCACCTATCCCCTCCCACTTGTGACTATATGACTGTAACTTTGTCACTTGTAGCCAAACGATTTATATTGACTGTTTCCTAGTATGATTTGATTGCTTATTTGTACCCTATGACTATTATTAAGTGTTGTACCTTATGATTCTTGACTCTTGATGAATGTATATTTTCTTTTATGTACACCTAGAGCATTTGCACCAAGACAAATTCCTTGTGTGTCCAATCACATTTGGCCAACAAAGAATTTCTATTCTATTCTATTCTATTCTATTCTATTCTATTCTATTCTATTCTATTCTATTCTATTCTATTCTATTTTCAAGTTAGTGGTCCTTCCAAGTGGGAACTTTGCAAAGTTATTTTCCAGGGTTCAGAATTTTGTTCTTGCCTTTCGAAAGACTTGATTGTCTGTTTTCCTCCCCCCACCCCTTCATCCAAGGCAACAGTTAAAAGGTTGCTGAGCATTTAGATCAACCTACTCAGAATTTTATGTGGATATAGAAGGGGGGGGTAGTTGAGTCAAATACTTGCCTGCTTACTCCCCAAGACTCCTGTCCTGGCAATGGCAAGCTAGCCAAAACGAAATGCAGACATTCCCACCCGGGAGAACGGGTTTTCTTCTAACTAAGAAGGCCCTCCGTGCCTTAAAAGTGGCATGGCAGAACAAGTAGACATGGTTCCCAATTTATGGTTTTACAGTGAAAAGGACCAGGAAAACACCTGAAGCCAGCCACCCCCAGACCCACTGTCTTCCAGAGAATGCTCAGCCGTGGCTCAGCCCCCTCCCAAGCCTCCCTGGACCAAAAGGGAGCCTGAAGAGGTGAGGGGGGGGGTGTCCTTCTCCCTGGTCAGAGGCCTTTTGGAGCACTGGTAGCAGCGGAGAAGCTGAGCTGGTCCAGGAAGCAGCCTGCCCTCGCCCAAATGATGCTCCCGGGGACCCTCCATAGGGCAGTGGCCTTGGATTCGGTCCTTGGGGTATATGGCAAGTGGGCCAGGCCACCTAAGCCCAGGATCCCCAGGGAGGGGATCCTGAGTTAATCAAGGAGCTTGGAATAGGGCTCCCAGCCCTCTCTTGCCCAGGTGGGCATCAACAGGTGGGCAAGTTCCATCTCTGCTCAGCTGGGCTCGGTGGGCTGCCTGGGCTTGTATGTATCTGTGTGCTGGTCACTCCGAAGCAGCTGGCCATCCTCCCTCCCTGGCAGCCTCAGTTGAGATTGGGGTGTGTGGGAGAAACCTCTAGCATGTGGGTGTCCTCCACAAACAAACTAGGATGGAAGGAAGCAATTCTCCCCCCCCCCCCCNCCCCCCCCCCCCCCCCGATACTTGGAGGGCAATGGTTCTCTTCGGCCCTTTGATAGGTGTGAGGTGGGGGGGTAGCTGTGCTGGGCCCCATCCTGGGACAAACAAATCTGTTTGCTTTCTAGGGGAGGAGGCGCTCTTTGGGCAAGCATGTTTAACCACTTTATAGAGGTCTTATTTGCAGAGCTGCCTCTGCGGGCTCCTTTGAAATGGGCTGGAGGGTGGGGGAGGCTCTGCAGCTGCTCCCCAACCTGCTCTCTGGCTACGTTCGGACCCCACCCCCACCCCCGCCGTGAGTCGATCGGAAAGACTCAACGACACACGGACCTAGTCTCGGAGGCTGGCTGCAGCTTCCTCTTAGAATAAGCCTAGCCAGCCTCTGATAGCTGTTAGGGGCTTTTCCAGACCACAGGCCAAAGGAGCTGCAGCTTGTAATGCTTCCAAGGAGTCCATCTGGGTCAGACCAAGGCAGCCACCACCACCACCACCACCAGCATAAGGGGATGTTGGCCCAGGCCTGGGGCAGAGGGGACCAACCGGGAATTCCTCCCCTGGCACGTGTGTGCCTACCCCCTAGGGATAATGGTCTATGCTCAGAAAAGGGGTCCGCCCCCCAGTTCTGGAGCCAGAGCTGCTTCGATCCCTCATTCAGGGGTCCCTAAACTTGGCCACTTTCAGACTTGTGGACTTCAACTCCCAGAATTCCTCAGCCAGCATACCTTTCTGGGGAATTCTGGGAGTTGAAGTCCACAAGTCTGAAAGGGGCCAAGTTTGGAGACCTCTGCCTCACTGACAGAATCCAGAGTTGCATCGGCCGAGAAAGGCCCCTCCAGGGTGGGCATTGCCTCCTCCCCTGCTCTTCAAAGCCAGCATCCTTCTCCAGAGGTAGGGCCTTGGTTAGACCCCCTGGCAGTGGAAGCTGGCCTTCGATTGCCCCCACCCCCGCCTGAATGTTGTGCAGGCATCCTGTCTCACCCTGTCCCTCCAACTGAGCCCTTCCGGTGGCTCCTGGGCTGCCTGTTCCCCTCAAATTGGGCTCCCAGCATGCCATCATCCCCCTGAAGAGGGAAGCGCCTTTCGGCCCTTTCAGGCTGCTGCTAATCCCAGCTGGGAGGGCAAGAGGGACAAAGGGCAGCACCCGACCCCGACGTCGGCCAGGGGAGAGACGGGGGGGGGGTCGATTAGGGTAACCGGAGGAAGAGACGGTGAATGATGAGGAGGATTACACTGCCCAGGCCTTGTCCTGCTGGGGCCGGGCACTTCCTCTCGCTTCAGGATTAGCAGAGTCCTACATGCCAAACCCACCAAGGGGGGGGAGGGACCCTCTAGATAGAACCCAGGGGCTCAGCTCCAGCAGTAGCAGCCATGCCGGAGAGGGGAAACCTGGGGGGGGGGGGCT
>BHFT01021192.1:26747-49086 GCA_004320025.1 Laticauda laticaudata
GGGGGGGGGGGGGGGTTTGGACTAGATGACCTATAAGGTCCCCTCCAACTCTTTTTTTAAAAACCAAGTTTTATTCAGTTTTTCACATGAATTACAAAACAAAACGGCTCTTTTTAGTGGACAATATATTTCCGGGTCACCACTTTTATATGCAAATATGACAATAGTTACATATTCATTTTTTGCATTTAACTTCCTTTCTTACTGTAAATAAGTAAGACATTTCGTAAAAAAAGATAAAAGGCTCTATTGCCGAACCAAATTGGGAACCTCCTGATTTCACCAGATCAGTGGATCCGTTTTGTCCACATCCTCTGAGACTCGATGATCGCAATCGGCTCCAGGGAGATCCATGACTGGATCTGGGATCAGCTGGGATCTTTATTACCTGATTGTTAGAATCCCGTTTTGCCCCGAGAACTCAAAGCGGTGTGGGCGGCCTTTCCTCCAATTGTATCCTAACAACAACCCTGTGAAGCAGGCCGGGCAGAGGGAAAACGGTTCAAAGCCACTCGGTTAGATTCCGGGACTGGAGGAATCCCAGCGAATCCCTACCGATCCTCTCGCTTCAGTCGGAGCTCTTCGCTGGGAAAGCCCGGGCAGGCTGGCCAGACTCCCTGCCCTAACCCAGGGCGGGGGCGGTGTCGCGGGGCAGCCTTGGCGGCTGGCTCCGGTGCTGCGGGCAACCTGGCTCGGCGCCTGGGCAGGCGGTTGTGCTGCCCTTCGGGACCCGTTAGCCACGGCGCTGATTCGTGGGCTGCGTGGGAAAGCGGGGATTCTCATCTCGCCCTCGGCGGAGGAACGGCGTCTCTGTGGGGATGGCGGTCCCCTTCTTGCGAGGGGAGGAGGGGGCTTTTGGAGTCCCCCCCCTCCACACCGCCAGGTCTCCAGCAGGGAAAAGCATTTCCTGGTTCTCCATTCTCCCCCCCCCCATTAACATTCCAAGCACCTTGCGAAGAGATGAAAGCAGATGTGATTATTATGGGCTGCCCGAAAGGAGGGTTCCTTTTCTGAGGCTGGACAAAGCTCCGGACCACTTCAAAGGCTCCTAATTGATGCTAATGACTATTAGATGGAACGGGGCCTTCTTATGCAGTGGGGGGGGGAGGGGGGGNTAGATGGAACGGGGCCTTCTTATGCAGTGGGGGGGGAGGGGGGGTCGCGGCTTTTACGGTCCCTGCTCCACACAAAGGGCTCCTTCCTCCATCCTTCTCCCGCCGGGCTTTTGAGAAAAGGGGGCCCTCCTATGGTTCCCCCCTCCCCTTTTGCGCAAGACATCCTGCAGGTTCATTTCACTTCTTTAGCCCTGAGAAATTTCACACCTTCAGTGCCCCCTTTCTCCGCCTCCGCCCCTCCCAAAGGAAAGGACTGGCAATACCTACATCTCACTTCCAGAGGGAGGTAAACATTCCCCCCCACCACACACACACCAGATGTTTGTGAAAAGAGGAGACTCTTTCAGGATGGTTGTCCCACTGCCCTCCTCCCTGGGCCCTTGCAGTCCCAAAGCCCCCACATCTCCGGAGAATCTCCCAGCTTAACCACAGACGGGATGGATCCCTGTGGCCTTACTTCCGTGAGCACTGTGGGGTGATTGGGCCCAAAGAAAGCCCCTGCTTTGGCTGGACACAAGGACATCCCCTCCAGGCCACACAGAAGGCAGTATGTAGACTGACACCTTCTCGCAGCATTCCTGCCATGCTGGCCTCCAACTTCTGTAGGGGTGGATGAGCTCCATGCTGTGCACAACTAGCAGACCCTGGCAGCCTCAGAAAAGCTATGCAGGACTGGAGACCACTAGGAGATCCCAGGGTTGTAGGCTAGGCTGGGAAACTGGAAAACCTCACCTTCCCATTTTATGTGGAAATCAACAGGCGAGAGTTCACCAGGTGGGCCTCCAGGAGCCGGTGCCTCTTTTTATCTAGGAATCCTGCACCCTCATCAAGATTCGGCCATCAAGACCCTACTCTGGGCCAAGAGGCTTTTTCAGTGGTGGCCCCTTCCTCCCCTGGAGAGGCACCTGGGCCTTTGTTGGCACTGGCTGAAGGGGGGAGGGTCCAGAGTCCAAACTGAAAGGATTCAGAATCCATCCATAACGCTGAAAATCAATGAAAAATGGATGGACGGAATGACTTTGTGTTGCACCGAGACTCAGGAAGCCTCCCGGGGTCAACCTGATTCACAAGCCCCCCTACCCCCAAGAAGCAGCGTCCTCCGGTCCCAAGGCCAAATGCGCCCGGGAGGCGGAAAAGAGGGAAGGAGCCACGGTTCTCCGCCGGGCACCGCCAGTGCTTGGCACCGCTTCAAGCTGGGACTCGGAGTGCCGTCTTCGTAGCCTTCCCTCGCGGGAGCCTCTGGGCTCTGGAGCCGCCGCGGCCCTTCCGCCCTGCCCTTCTCCTCCCAGCAACGCTGGGCAAGCTCGCCAGTCGCCTCGCCGGGAGAGAGGCCACGTCCGAGAAAAGCCGGCAACTCGATCATGCCGCGTTCCNGCAAGCTCGCCAGTCGCCTCGCCGGGAGAGGCCACGTCCGAGAAAAGCCGGCAACTCGATCATGCCGCGTTCCCTGCCCGACTGCCTTTTCTCTGCATGGGGCGGTCCGTGGTCGCGCACCTTTGGGCTGTCCGGGCCGGGCCACGCCCTCCGGCCTTGCGCAGACCTGCCTGGTAGCCCTATAAGCGCCTCGCGCCCCCTGCCCGCCGCAGACTCCGCGCCCCGTCCGAGGATGCTGCGCAGCCCGCCGTCGGACCCCGCCGCCGCCCCGCCGCCGCTCGCGCTGCCTTACCGGTCCCAGCCGCCGCCGCCGCCGCCGCCGTCCAAGGCCAGGAGCCGCTTCGACATCGAGTCGCTGTTAGCCAAGTCGGAGCCGCCCCGTCGGGAGTCGCTGGTTTCCGGCACCTGGACGGCCGTCGCCTCTTCCTCGCCCGCGCTGCACCTCGGCTGCGTAGGGGCGACGCTGCGCTTCCCGGCCCTGTACCTGGCCGCGCAGCAGCCCTTCCTCTCGGCCCCGACCTGCCGGTGCTCCGTGCCCGCCTGCAAGAGGCCAGGTGAGGAAGCCGCCTGCCTGGTCTGCGCGCGGAGGGGGGGGGCAACCCGAGGCCCGTCCATCGAGTTCGTTCCTGGGCCCGCGAGGTAGCCTGCGGGTAGATTTGGAGGCTCCACGGCTTATACTGACTGAGCCCGCTCCTTCTGCCCCTTCAAAGCGTGGGAGCCGTCCAGGCAGAGGCGTCTGGATCGGGATCAGCCGCGGCTCTCTGGAGGGCAGGTTTTGTGACTGACGGGTGCTGAAAAGGGGTGGGTGGAGAAGGAGGGTGGTCCTGATCCGGCATCCAGCAGGCAACGCGACCGAACTAAATCCGGCCTTTGGGACCGGGAGGAGTTCCCGAAAAGGCCGTCGGGGCGCTTCCTTTCTCAAGAAAGGCTGGGCGAGCCGTTCTCCGAGGCTCCGGCAAAGAGGACTCCAGGAGAAGCTATTGCGGGGCAGGGGGTGCAAATCCGCTTTCCCTCCTGGCTGCCGCTCACTCTCCGGCTCCTCTTCGCAATTGCAGGCCTGGAATTCCCGCGTTGCACGGGCTCCCTGGGGCCGGCCCTTCCCTGGAGACCCGGAGGTTCCTGCAAGCTGAAGCGAGTCCGCACCGTATTCACCCCGGAACAGCTGGAGCGGCTGGAGGAGGAGTTCCTGAAGCAGCAGTACCTGGTGGGCTCGGAGCGCCTGGACCTGGCAGCCACCCTGCAGCTCACAGAAACCCAGGTAGGGAGCCACCCCTCCCCTCGGGGCATGGGAAGGCCCTGGAGAAGNCCCAGGTAGGGAGCCACCCCTCCCCTCGGGGCATGGGAAGGCCCTGGAGAAGTAACCTTTGTTGGGGGGGAGGGGGGAACACTATAAAACAGTATCTCTCTGTTGGAGAGGGGACATTTCCAGAGTTCTCTCAGGAGGAAGTGAGGTGCCCTCTGAAAGTAGCAGCCAGAAAGTGCCAGGAGCCTGCAGCAGCTGATAAGGGTGGGGTGGGGGGGCATCTCTGGCTTGGAAACGGGACTGCTACTCCGCCTCTGTTGGCCAACCAGCTATCTGAGGGCTCCCTCTTTAGATCTTTTACTTTTTAGACCAGGGCTCTCCAAACCTGGCACCTTTGTGGACTTCCACTCCCAGAATTCTCCAGCCAGCTGGGAGTGGAAGTCCACAAGTCTTAAAGTAGCCAAGTTTGGGGACCCCTGTATTTAGACTTGAAGGCTGCTTGTCAAAGCTGATGGCCAGACCTGTTTTTTTCTTTCTTTTTCTTCTGAGATTGGAAATAAATAATAAAAATGGCAGAACAAACGAAGCACTTGCTTGGTGCGACCTGCAGAGCTTCTGATGTTGGTGGAAGAATTATCCTCAGTTCTGATTTACTGGTCTAGATAAAGCAACTGAGCAGCAAAAAAGTTATTGGAAGGAATGGCTGCATGAGGCTGTTCATACTTGGCTTCCCGAAGGGTAAAAAGTGGAACCCTGCTCATCAGCATAAATTCAGTGGGAGGGTGAATGCAGAGTCTTCTCTCAAAAACTGGGATCTATTTTCTCCCTGCCTCTTGCTGGCCTGAAGAGGAACCCTGCCCAGAGGCACTTTTTAATACAAATCGGATAAATGACATAAATACGGTAAATTCAGGGGAATTAGTCAGAATCATGTCTCTTTGATGGGGGTTCAAAGTCTTGTGAAGAAAATCCAGGAAGCTCCCTCTATCCCCAGAGCTATATCTGGACCTGGGCACAAATGTTCTGTTCCCATCGTTTTGCTTCCTTTCCTCAGTGAGGTCTAGAAGCACACTTTGTGGCTCCTTTCTAGTAAAAGTGGGGCATCTATGGGCATTCCAGACGTTGCCTCCCAGCCGGGCTTGGAAATGCTTGGGCTTCAGGGCTCCCCCTTGCTCTCGTTACAGGTCAAGGTCTGGTTCCAGAACCGCAGAATCAAATGGCGCAAGCAGAGCCTGGAGCAGAAGGCGGCCAAACTCTCCTCGCAGTTCGGGGCCATGCGGACGGGCCCCCCTGGCCTGCTGGATGGGCAGGATAGTGACAGGCAGGAGGAGGAACTCAATGTGGACCTTTAGCCCTGCCTCCTGCCCCCCCCCCCGCTCTTNNNNGGGGGGGGGGGGGGGGGGCTGCCCCCTGGAAAAAATCAACCAGCCACCACAGGTGGAGATCTGGATCCGAAGGCCCTGCCTGGTTCTGTTGGGGTGGGAGAAAGAACACAGTCTTGGCTTCCAGTTGCCCGGCTGCAGCTGAAGAGGTCCTGGATCAGCTCAGCTGCCTCCTGGAAGCCTCTCTGACTTCCCCCACCCCTTGCTCCAGGTCTGGTATCCAGCCTGGCCCTTGCTCTGCCTCAGAAGTTGCAGATGAGCCCCATTCTCCCCTCTGGCTTGGAGTCTCCAACTGTGATAGATCCAGTGGATCCCCTCCTGGGACCCCTGACAGCCCCCTGCCTGCCTCCCAATGGTTGTATACAGCTGTGCTCCTCTTGTTTGAGGGGTTTCCCTGTTTTAATTTAATCAATCTACACACACACACACACACACCCCTCTCAGACTGTCCTGGACCTTGGGGGGGGGGGGAGATTCTTNGGGGGGGGGGGGAGATTCTTGCCCAGCCCCACAGGCACCTGTGTTACCTGCCCACCAATTGGGGGGGGGGTTAATACAGAAAGGTAAGCAGGCCTGTGTCCTATGCCCCGTCCATCACTGGAGGAAATTTTTCTGCTCTGGGCTGAGCAGGTTCCCAGCCCTGCCTTGAACCCTTCAGCTCTGGTGCATCCTTGGCCTTTGGGGAGGGCAGGCCCTGCCTCTCTGCATCAAAGGGAGTCATGAAGAGTGTGTGTGTGTGGGTCTTTAGGCCTGTTGCCAGACCCCTGCATTTGCCTGGCCTCCTCCCTGTCAGGTGCCCCTCCCAGATAGCTGGAATGGCTGCTGGGGGGGCGAGGAAGGGCCCTGTGAAGCCAGCACTGGGGGGGGGGGGCTTGGAGCCCTTGTTGTCAGGAAGGAAGCCATGAGGGGGAGGGGTCTGTGCCCCTTCCCCATCATTGATTGCCATCCACATGAAGGCTTTGCTCCCACTTGGCACCTGGCCAGGAAGACGGAGGGCCACAAGTCTGTGACGTCGTTTAAAACTCTCTGACTTCACTGTTGTGCTGTGCTGCTTGGTTCAAGGCTGGCCTGCCCACTGATTTTGCTGCTGGACTTTGAAGGGAGGAAGAGGAGGAGAGCTATGAGTCCTTGGTGTTACTCTGCAATCTCAGGAAAATGGTGCCTCTTTTGCTTACTGTAGGATTCTTGTAAATAGCTCCATTACACTTATTTATTTATGTAGGACTAGCTGTCTTTTTATGAAGCTGTAAACCTGCAACTTAATTTATTTATTTTTTTTTGTATTTTTGAACTGTAATAAAGTCTAGTTTACAGAAAAGAAAATGACTGGCTATTTGGAGAACGAGTGGTTATTCTGGGCCAGAGGCCTCAGATGTCAGCTTGCATCCAGGGGTGATTGCAAAATAAATGGGGTTTAGCATATTGCAGCCCATCCTTGTTCTGAGGGGGGGGGTTCTGTTGATTGAGGTGGAAGAGACCCCCCCCCAGGCCTTTATTTTTTTGCATCCTTTATTATTTTTACAGAGTAACCCAATGGATCTTGACAGACTAGAACACTGGGCCCTATCTCAAAAAATGAAATTCAGTGTAGAGAAAAGTAAAGTCCTACCACTTAGGCAAGAAAAACCAAAAGGACACATATAGACTGGGTGAAACCAGGCTCAATAGCAGTAACTGTGAAAAGGATCTTGGAGTCTTAGTGGACAACCAGCTAAATAGGAGCCAGCAGTGTGCGGTGGGAGCCCAAAAAGCTAATGCAATCCTAAGTTGCATTAACAGAGGGATACAATCAAGATCAAGGGAAGTACGAATACCACTCTATAAACCTTTTGTAAGACCACAGTGGGAGTACTGCATCCAGTTTTGGTCACCACACTATGAAAAAGATGTTGAGACTCGAGAAAAAGTGCAGAGAAGAAGAGCAAGCAGGATGATGAGGGGACTGGAGGCTAACACATACAATGAATGGTTGCAGGAACTGGGCCTCGCTAGTCTGGAGAAGAGAAGGACCAGGGGAGACAGGATAGCAGTCTTGTAATATTTTGAGGGGCTGCCACAGAGAGGAGGAAGGGGTCAAACTATTTTCTAAAGTGCCTGTAGGCCGGACAAGTATTAATGGATGGAAACTGAACAAGGAGAGATTCAACCTGGAAATAAGGAGAAACTTTCCGACAGTGAGAACCCATGGAACAGAAGTTGCCATCAGAAGTTGGCACTACAAGCTTTCAAGAAGAGACTGGACTGCCCATCTGTCAGAAATGGTCTCCTGCTTGGGTGGTGGGGTTGGACCTACAAGGTCCCTTCCAACTCTTAATTTGTAAGTAAGGGGGCATACGTATCAGATACACCTCCCTCCTCCTCTCTTTTTCCCACAACAACAACCTTGTGAGGCGGGTTGGACTGAAGCAGTGCGACAGGCTCAAAGTCACCCAGCCGGCTTTCGTTCCAGAGGCAGGACTAGAACTCAGGGTCTCCTGCTTTCTACTCTGGTGCCTTCACTACTGGACCAAAGTGGCCCTTCAGCTTTAGCCCTTGAGTGGGTGGGAGGCCAGGCCAAGCCTTTCCTCTCTTCAGAGCGGAACTGATGGATTTTAGTGATGCTCAGAATCTCTCTGTCATGAGGCAAGGGGTGGGGTGGGGTCTGATGGAACTGTGGGTGGGTGGGAACAGCTCTATATGCCCACCAGGAGGTGGATCAAGTCAGGGGAGGAATGGCTATCCTGCTCTCCCTCTGCAGCTCAAAGTGGCAAAGTGTGTGTATGCGTGTCTGAGGTTTTGTGTGTATGTGTGTGTGTGTGTGTATGTATAAGTGTGTGTGTGTGTGTGTGCATTCCCTAGAACAGAACAGAACAGAACAAGAATAGAATAGAATAGAATAGAATAGAATAGAATAGAATTATTTTTTATTGGCCGTGTGGTTGGACGCACAAGACAATGACCTCATTGTCTTTGGTGCAAATGCTCTGTGTACATAAAAGAAAAGGTACATTCATCAAGAGTCAAGAATCATCAGGTACAACACTTAATGATAGTCACAGGGTACAATAAGCAATCAAATCATACTAGAAGACAGTCAATATAAATCGGTAGGATACAAGCAACAAAGTTAGTCATACAGTCACAAGTGGGAGGGGATGATAAGGAGTGATGAGAAGATTAATCGTAATAGTAGTGCAGGCTTTGTAAACAGTTGAACAGTGTTGAGGTGTTGAGGGAATTATTTGTTTAGCAGAGTGATGGCGTTCGGGAAAAAACTGTCCTTGTGTCTCGTTGTTCTGGTGTGCAGGGCTCTATAGCATCATTTTGAGGGAGGAGTTGAAACAGTTTATGTGCGGGATGTGAGGGGTCTGGATGTGAGGGGTCTTCCTTACTTCTGTTTTTTGTCGCTTCCGGAAAGGATGAGGTTCTCGGGTTTTGCTCTGGGTTCACAGGCCACGTTTGCCAGTCTGGCCATCCAATTAGCAGGCACTGCACAATACCCTGAACTCCCCCACTGGACCAAACAAGCTGTGTTTGCACAACACAAGAATGTGAACACACACACAGACACACAGATGCCATAAAAAGTCACTCTAACCCCCCACACACACACACCCCAAAGCTGCAGCTGTGGAGATCAAAGCGCTACCCATCTGCCAGTTGCATCCCAAGGCAATGTGGAGCTGGACTGGGCGGGTGCATTTTGGGGAAAGTGGAAAGACCTCCCCCCACCTCTGCAAGGGGTGGACACCCGCTCCTACCGCCTCTGGCAGGGAAGGGGGACCTGACCTCAAAATGGAAGCCTCTCTGATTTCCCCATGGATTCTCCCCCTCATGGGTGCTCGATTGAACCCCAGAAAGAAGCACAAGGAGAAAGACTCGAGGGGCTGGGCAGTCACCCAAATGAGCCAGGAACTGGAAGGGTGTGGGCTGGGGGCTTTGCAGAAGGGTCTGCATTCAGAGGAAGGGAAGGTGAGCCTCCCCCCCTCAGCTGAACTGCTGCTCTGCCACTGGGAAGAGGGAGGGCCAGCAAGGATGGGTTCGTCTCCATGGCAACCTGCTGAGCTGCCAGCCAGTCTTGGAGGCCAGGCCTGATGGTCTTTGAAGGGCCTCTCCAAACTCAGACTATTTCAAAGCTGCTGAAAGGAGAGAATGAGCTGTGGATGTGGAAAAAGGCCTTTATTTATTATTCTATTTATTTATTAGATTGATTTGCCATCCTTCTTGCTTTGAGGTGACTCTGGGAGGCTTTTAGCAGGGCCACACGAGCTAAGCCAACAGGATTGGCAGCCCTGGCTGGCTCAGGGCCTCTTGTGCCACCAATCTCCCCCTTGTAGCCACCTCCAGCCTTTGAGAGACCCCCAGAGTCTGCCCTTGTGGCCAGAGGGTTGGAGACAGCCCTGATTCCCTCCGGCAGGGACAGCGTCTCCCCAGCCCTCTCACTTAGAGGCACTGGCAGCCAGCAGGCAGCGTTGGCGGACTGCCCCTCACCCCCTTTGTTCAGGGCCCTCCAATGGAACCCCTAAAGTAGGGATCCTCAAACTTGACAACTTTTCCTCCTCTAGAGGGGCTACCCCATCACCCATCAATCTGACCTGCCCCCCCAAAAAAACAGGCATTACCTCAGGGGCCCCCAAAACTTGGCAACTTTAAGACTGATGGACTTCAGAATTCTCCAGCCAGCGTTGAAGTCCACTAGTCTTAAAATTACCAAGTTTGGAGACCCCTGGCTGGCTGGAGAATTCTGGGAGTTGAAGTCCACCAGTCTTAAAGTTGCCAAGTTTGGGGACCCGTGCCCTAAAGGATGTGGGGGCGAGAGTCCAGAGGGCTGCTGTAGCTCTTGCCTGAATTGGAAGATGGCGTTGCAGCTGCTAGCCTGGTGGAGCGACTCTCACTGGGGGCTGCTTCTCAGGCGTTTGGGAGAATGCCTTTAATTTGGTATTTATACAATTTCACCATCGTGATCATCCCGGATGGATTTTGAAGAAGCAAAATTAGGGCAGTAAGGAGTTTTGGTGCTTCTCAACCTCTGGGAATCTCATAACAACTCAATCGGGATGTTTTCCTCAAGGTATCAATCAGCAGGTTCAGATTGATTGATTGCTTATTGTACCCTATGACTATCATTAAGTGTCGTACCTTATGATCCTTGACTCCTGACAAATGTACCTTTTCTTTTATGTATACTGAGAGTATTTACACCAAGATAAAGTGTGACTGTGTGTCCAGTCACACTTGGGCAATAAAGTATTCTCTTCTCTTCTATTATTACATTTTGAATACATTAGGTGAAAACCTTGTTCTGTTTGTCAAAACCAGTCAACCTAACATGCAAGGACTACCGGTTGCTAGAAATGCAGGAATTTCCAATCTCAAACTGCCCAAGGAGCTGCTGATCCAGTTCTACAGAGGAATTATTGAGTGTCATCTGCATCTTTATAATAGATGGTTTGGTTCTGCAACCCAACAGGACAGACATAGACTTCAGAGGATAATTAGGACTGCAGAAAAAATAATTGCTACCAAACTGCCTTCTGTCGAGGACCTGTGTGCTGCACGAGTCAAAAAGAGGGCTGTGGAAATATCTACAGACCCCTCACACCCCGGACATAAATTGTTTCAACTCCTCCCCTCAAAACAACACTATAGAGCACTCACTACACACCAGAACAACTAGACACAAGGATAGTTTTTCCCTGAATGCCATCACTGCTAAACAAATAATTCCCTCAACACTGTTCAACTATTACAAAGTCTGCACTCCTTATCACCCATCCCCTCCCACTTGTGACTGTATCACTGTAATCTTGTTGCTCATATCCTAACAATTTTTATTGACTATTTCCTAGTACGATTTGATTGCTTTACCCTCTGACTATCGTTAAGTGTTGTACCTAATGATTCTTGATGAATATCTCTTTTCTTTTATGTACACTGAGAGCATTTGCACCAAGACAAATTCCTTGTTACACTTTGCCAATAAAGAATTCATTCATTCATTCATTCATTCATTCATTCATTCATTCATTCATTCATTTATCTTCTATAAATGTTCTATAAAGTACAATGTCCACTTCAGGCAACTTCAGCTTTTGAAAATCTGGAAGGGGAAAGGAAGACCTCCTCCTCAGTTCCTGCTGCATGAACACTCACCAGCCCCTGTGATAAGGCAGAGTCTGGACCACCTGCCAGGCCAGCCCCTCTCCTGCGGGCTCCAGGAAGAACAGAGGGGTTTGATGGGCAGCAATGTTTCTGTGCCCCCCCCCCCACTGCCTCTCCTCCAGGCAATGGCAACAGCAGCCCTGCAGATGGAAGGTCAGTGGGGAGACCAGGCTGGGAAACCAAAATCATGCAGGTAGTCCTCACTTAACAACTGTTAAGCCATCAACTGAAGGTACAAGAGTGCTGAAAAAGGAAGATTACGATGGTGCCTGCATTTATGACCATCTCAGCACAGCCTTGGGATCCCCACTCCCATGCTTCACAGCCAGCTTTCGATAAGCACAGCTGTCATGCCCCTATTGGAATCTGAGAGGTGGAACAGCTGACAGGGAGGGGGAATATGGCTCCGATGGCTGTGGAAGAAACTAGGGAAGGGCACAGGCTGGCTGAGCATTCAGAGGAAGACCCAGGCCCATCCCCTTTTCATCCTAGGGCATGCAGGGAGGAACAGATAAGGGAGCAACATGAGTTGCGTGGTTTATGGGGGAGGAAAGGGCCCTGATCCCCTTCATGGGCTGCAGCTGGGAAGACTGTTTACAAGGGCAAACTGTGCATGGCAAAGTTGCTGGAAGCAAAGCGTAAAATTATTCAGGTTTGTCAAGTCTTATCTGGGTTCTGGGGTCCTGCCAACTGTATTTCGTTATCTTTTGAAATCTTCAATTCCTTATCCTGCCCTATCTTGTTCATTGAGTTGGTTTTTATTTATAATTTATGTGTTCTTTGGGTTCAGATGGAATTTCTTCCCTTTAAAAACTGTTCTTGGGAAAGTTTTTTCTCCAGCTGATGATAACTGGACATTGGGGGCCAAGTTGGAGGAATTCAAGGGACTTTATCTATTTTGTGACTTTGTTACTTTTGTGCCACACCCTGGGTAATCACAACAGCCAATGCAGAGGCCAGCAGTGATGTCTCACTTAAGGACCGCATTGCTTAGCCAAGAGGTTTCCCATCCCAACTGTGGTTGGTAACTGAGGGCCAGCTACTGTATTACAGGCAGTCCTTAAATTACAACCGTTCATTTAGTGATTTTACAACATCACAAGAAAAAAAAGTGACTTACAATCATTTTTCACGCTTGCAACCATTGCAGCATCCCCTATGGCCATGTGATCAAAATTCAGATGTTTGGCAATTGGCTCACATTCACGTTGCAGCATCCCTGGGGGGGGTATGTGATCCCCTTTTGTGACCTTCTGACAAGCAAAGTCACTTAATAACCATGGTTGACAGAGAAATGAATAGGTAACACTGGCAATTAAAAGAAAAGAACAAATTGAATATTTATATGACAACTGGTGCTAACTTTTTTGGGCTCCTATGCCAAAAATTGTGTGCTTGTATGCATGCGCTTCATGCCAGCACCCAGAAGGCAATACGCACCCACCCCACCCCTCTGTGCATGTGCACACAATACCTCTCATGCACCCCCTTAGCTCGCACTGCGCCTCACAGCTGATTTGTGGCCCATTTGAGGACTTTTTCAGTCTCTGAGAGGTTTGAGGAAAACTTCGATCAGGCTTTGCAGGCCAAAAAGGTGGCGCTGGTTTCATCACTTCCGGTATTTCCAGGAAATACAGGCAGTGATGAAAGGATTTATTTTTCGGCCGGAAAGTCTGCAGAAGTTTTCCTGACCTTTGGGAGGCTGAAAAAGGCCTCAAGCTGGCTGAAAATCAGCTTGTGAGGCACGCGCATACACATTAAGGTAAGTTTGCCTGCAGCTTGGCATGCTGGCACAAATGGCTCTGCATGCCACCTGTGGCACAAGTGCCATAGGTTCGCCATCACAGTTATATAGGGAATTATTTTATCAATGGTTGGAAAAAACGAAATGGAAATTTGAAATATTTATAATATATTATAATATAATATTATATATATATATATTATAATATATATATATACTTATATATATAATATAATATATATAATTTTTATATATAATTATATATATATAATATGTGTGTGTGTGTGTGTGTGTTGTGTGTGTTATTTTTTTTAAGTTTTCATGGGTACTTACATGAATGCAGTTCAGCTTCCTTCAGGTATTATCCCACGTCATTGTAGTTGTGCTTTTAAGAGTTGTAGCAACGTTTCGGCAGAATCTCATCTGCCCATCATCAGGCTTCTGTAATTGAGTTCTGTATTGAGTTCGAAACTCAATACAGAAGCCTGATGATGGCAGATGAGATTCTGCTGAAACATTACTACAACTTTCAAAGCACTACAATCGACGTGGGATAATACCCGAAGGAAGCTGAACAGAACACATGTAAGTACCCGCAAAAACTTTAATATATATATAATAATATAAAGTTTTTGCGGGTAACTTACATGTGTCTGTTCAGCTTCCTTCGGGTATTTATCCCACGTCATTGTAGTGCTTTGAAAGTTGTAGTAATGTTTCAGCAGAATCTCATCTGCCATCATCAGGCTTCTGTATTGAGTTCGAACTCAATACAGAACTCAATACAGAAGCCTGATGATGGCAGATGACGATTCTGCCGAAACGTTGCTACAACTTTAAAAGCACAACTACAAGTGACGTGGGATAATACCTGAAGGAAGCTGAACTGCAATGTCATGTAATCACCCATGAAAACTTAAAAAAAATAAAACACACACACAAACACACACACACACACACATATTAAATTATATATAAATTAAATAAAATTTATATAATATACTATATATAATATAATATATATATATATATATAATAATATACTAGTATAAAATTTCAAATTTCCATTTTTCTTTTCCAACCATTGATAAAATAATTCCCATATATAACTGTGATGGCGAAACCTATGGCACTTGTGCCACAGGTGGCATGCAGAGCCATTTGTGCCAGCATGCAAGCTGCAGGCAAACTTACCTTAATGTGTATGCGCTGTGCCTCACAGCTGATTTTCAGCCAGCTTGAGGCCTTTTTCAGCCTCCCAAAGGCTTCAGGAAACACTTCGCAGACTTTCCAGGCCGGAAAATAAAAACCCTTTCATCAACTGCCTTGCATTCCCGGAAATACGGAAGTTGGATGGATACAACCATGTTACTGAAACTTAACTGGAGTGATTGCATTTCAGAACTGTGCATAAAAAGGTCGCAAAATTTCTACTTAACAAGATGTCTCGCTGAACAAGCTGAAATTTTGGGCTCAGTTGCAGTCATAAGTTGAGGACCACCGTCTTCCCGCACAGATGCCACAAGTAACTGAATATGCGAGTCTTGGATATGTGTTTTCCCCCCTTATGGCACTTGAGAATAAGGGAGGGTCTCCCTCACGTTGCAATTCGGATGCATGTCAAGGTTGCATTTCTCTCTGACCGGTGATTCAAGCAGTGGGCTCTTCTTGTAGCCAAGTGGGCTGCTGGGGGTTCGCAGGGGTTCAGAAGAGGCCTAGGGCTATAAGTTTGGAGAACCCCCCAAATCACACTCCTGGCTGGCCCCTGGCCTACCCTCCCTTCCCCTCCCCTCCCCTTCCAGGAATCCCCACATGGCCCAATTTTGGATTGCAGAATGCAGGCCTGCCACAGAGGCTCAGGGGAAGGGTGAAAAATGGGCCTCCCGAAGTTCGGTGAAGGCTGGAAAAAGTGAGCCTCCATTTTCCGGCTTCTCAGAGAAGCCTCTGGAGCCCAGGGAGGCCGTTTTTTTCCCCACGCCGGAGAGACGTCAAGGAAAGCCTCGGGAGCTGGGAGGGCGAAAACAACCCCCCACTGCATGGTGCACGGAGGCCGGACTAGGCCGACACCTCACCATGCCCACACCCACCAAGCAAACCGGGCATGAATACCCATTGCTAAAACATTTTTGATGCCCGCACGCCATGCTGCTGCCCCTCAAGGCCTCCTGCCGCAGAAGGGGAGGCTGGCCGGGGGCTGAGTTTGGAGGCCCCCCCCCAACGAGAGGAGTCCTTTGGCCCAAGTTAGGTTTGACTTGCACGAGACGACCGGGAGGAGGAGGAGCCTCCACCTCGCAACACAACGCGCTGCGCTTTACACAATGGGGAACCCCATTCACCCACTTCTCTAACTCCAGCAGGGACACTCCCTAAAATTACGACATAACTAGTCGAAATAAGCGTGGAGCGGCCCTATCATAGAGAAGAATATCACACCCATACATGCATACGCCCTGCCCCAAATGAGTTCTCTGAGCGGCGGTTCTTGGTGCGGTGACGTTGACTTCAGGCTCCCCTGAAAGGCAAGAGAGTTTTGATTTTGGATTTAACAAAAAAAAAAAAACAAACCTTTGCGTGGAAGGAAATGACAAAGTGATCATATGGTCAGGGTGATAAAGGATGCAGATGGCCCTATTCAATCGTCTAGTCCCATTATCAGTATCCATCAGAAATACATTTACCCAGCCCCCCCACCCCCACCCCATTCGCAAATCTCTTATTTCAGCAACAGCAGCCTCACACTCCGCAAGCGCACGCACTCGGGCAAACGACGCCCCATGGGATGGCAGGCCACCCAGAGAGGTGCTGCTCCTCGGTCTCGGGGCTGCCTGGTCGACAAGACACTGTCATCCCCCCACACCCTCACAAGAACTGGCATCGACACAGAGAGAGCACCACACCGACACCGCCACACGCGCCAAGGCACAGCCAACCAGCGACGCCGCGGACGAACACTGGCTCCCGGCACAACACACACCGAGCAGAGTACGGACACCAGCCAGCCCACACATCACGGTGAACGGGAACCGACACACGCCACCAGACACCACCCAAACCACACAAAAAAACACCCACAAACCCCAAAAAAAAAGGCTAAATAGAAAAGAGACAAAAAATACAAAAGAAAAGGAAAAAGACCCAGCCATCCCCTCCAAAAAGTCGCAATCCATCTGGGGCAGCGCAGGGCAAAAAAAGATAGAGGGAGAGACAGATGGTGTGGTCGAGACGGAGAGGAAAGGAACGGGGCCTTGCATTAAACCGCATCTGTCATCGGGAAAGGCTGCACAATGTGTACAAAAAACAAGGATAAAAGTTGAAGAGACATGCCTAGTGGGAAAAACACATGAAACAAAGCGTGGTTTATTTGGCTGAAGTAGATCTTGTTTGGCGTCCTTCGACAGCAGACTGTGCCTTGTTGTCTCTTGAGGTTGGTAAATACTGATGCCTGGTCATTGTGGAAATTCCTTTCATTGTATGTTTTTTTAGTTTTTTTATTCACCATCTATCTGCATGCTAAGTTCAGGACTGTATGCATTTCTTTTGAAGACTATTTTTGAGTACGTTTTATCTCCAACTGAGTGTTATTGAACAGTGGGGCCAAGTTGGAGGCAGTAAAGGACATTTATTTATGTTTTGGATTTTGTTACATTTGTGTTACACTCTGGATCATCACAGGCTCAACGGAACTATTTTTCAGGTCTTGAAAAGAAGAAAATGTCAAAACACTTGGTTGCTAGTGGCTAATTACAACATCCAGGTGGGGTTTGGTAGGAAAATGGAAAATAATACACCCATACCCACACACACACACACCTGGAGAACTAATACAATCGAGAGAGTCCAGAGATATTTCACGAGAAGAGTCCTCCATTCTTCTGCTCATAACAAAATACCTTATATCACCATACTTGAAATCTTGGGCTTAGACAACTTAAAATTACACTGCCTTTGGTCTGACCGAATCATAGTACATAAAATTACTTGCTGCAATGTCCTACCTGTCAATGACTACTTCAGCTTCAGAACAACACAGGAGCACACAATAGATACAAACTGAAGGTAAACCGCACCAAACTCGTTTACAGGAAATATGACTTCAGCAATGCCTGGAATGCGCTACCTGACTCTGTGATTTCTTCCCCAAACCCCAAAACTTTAGACTGTCTACTGTTGACCTCACCCCATTCGTAAGAGGTCTGTAAGGGGCATGCATAAGCTCACCAGTGTGCCTACCGTCCCTGTTCGAATGACCCCTGTTATTTGCACCCATTTAATGTATTCGGTTATCAGTTATCTAAAACGTGCTTGACAGAATAAATAAATAAAAATAAATAAGCTTGGGACTCATATTCACTTGTTAGGTGATTCTGTTCTCTTAGACAAGGTGGGGAATGATGGTCCTTTCATGACTGCCCAGATCAGGAATTCTGGGAGTTGAAGTCCATCGGTCATAAAGGGGCCTTAGAGTTTCCCCACTCCCCTCTTTTTTGAAATAAACATCATTAAACTTTTATAACTTTAAAAACAAATAAAAAATGTACATATCTTGATATTAACAGTTTGTGGCATTCATCTTATACTACTGTTTTGTGCATTATTTACAAATATATACAATTCATGCGAATGTAAGAATTTAACCTATATATTGCTTATCGTTAATCTTTCCATCTTCCGTCTATCTTAGCTCAATCCAGTCATACCATTTCACCCAAATCCTATAATACTCAGACTCCTCTTTCTCTTGTAACACCAGGGTTAATTTATCCATCTCAGCGCAAGTCATTATTTTTGGGATAATCAATTCCTCTGGCGGTCCATTTTTATGCTTCCAACACTGAGCATAGGGAATTCCAGCTGCCATTAAGATATGTAACACTATATATTTTATATTTCTCTCATAATTCTTTTTAAATATCCCCAGCAAGAATAGTTCCGGTTCCAGTTCCTGCACTCCTGTCTTTCAATTCAAATGAGAGATTTCTGATAGACATTCAAACCCGCCATTTCCGCAGCTCAGGAAAGAGCGTCTGTCTCAGAATTCAAGGAAGGCAATCATTGCAAATCCAAAAGTGAAAATGTAACTCCCGGCAGCATTTTAAAGCCTCCAGAGCGTTAAAGTTTGACGTGGGTATCCTGATTACAGCAGTGTAGGAGAATCTGTGCCCTCATTAAGGTCACCCCACTCAAACCGCTTCTTGCTGCACTGCTGAGAAAGTCCAGGGTCACAATTTTGCTTTTAAAGCTATTGATTCACCGACATACCTCTGAAGTGTTGCAACCTCAGCTTTTCAGGAAGGAATCCAATAAACAGAGAGCATTTGTGTAAATACAACCATCTTCATTAAGGGCTCAGGGCCAATCTCCTCCACCTCCTCCAAATGTCCTCCAGGAGAGCTCTCTTCGGGGGGCCTTGCGGCTCTCCCAGGGTCCCAGGAGGGGAGGGGGGGTGAGGCCTGCAGCTGGGCAGAGGGCAAGGGTGGGCTGCTACCTGTTCATCCCAGTTCAGGCGAACTGGTAGCTAATTTTACAGCCGGATTTTTCGGAGAACCAGCAAATCCACCCCTTGGCTGGCCCACCCACCCTCCCCATCCTCTACAGGAAGTCTCCACATGTGCCTGTTCTTGGATGCCAGGTAAGTACAGCGATAGCAGCACAGAGGCTCAAGGGAGGGCAAAAAACAGGCCTCCGGAGTCCGGGTGGCTGGGTTTTGACCTCCTGGAGGCTAACAGAAAGCCTCCATTGAGCTAGGGAAGGTCAAAAATGCCCCTCCAGGGTGCAGGAGGCCAACTAGGCTATGCCTTGGTGGGATTCTTAGCTGGTTCTGTCAGCTCTTAGAACCGGTCAGCCTCTGAAGAAGCAGCAGGACATAGCACCGGTTCTATGTCTGCCACTGTTTTGGCCTCCCTGCCTGCCCGGTGCTCTTACCATGACCTTTGTTCCCTGGTTTTTTCAACTCGCTTGACCCTTGCGAGGCACAGTTGCAGTTGAAAAAGCAGGGAAAAAAAAAAGGCTTTTTCAAATATAGCTTCCCTGTCACACAGACGCTGCTCAGTCTGTCCAGGCAGCAAGTTTGATGAGAGATTTACACGCGCTGTGCAGTGTGCAGGGAAGCAGATCGTAAATCACCGAACTGGTAGTTAAACTGGTCGTATCCATCCCTGGCCACGACCCACCATGGCCACGCCCATCCAGCAACGGCAGAGAACCGCTTGCTAACATTTTTGAGCCCACTCCTGGAGAGGCAGCATCGCTTCAGGCCCCCCCCCTGTAACCTTCCCTGCGATGTTAAGCTGAGTTCAAATTTGACTCAGACCTCCCTGGTGGGTGAAGGGAGAAAGGGGTCGTCAGTCTTCCCCATTTGTAGGCTCGTGCTCTGGGCAGCTGAGGGGCCATTCCTTGTTGGGGGGGGAGCTTTGTGTGCACGAGATTCCTCCCCCCTCTCCCTTCCTTCTCCTGCTGCCATCTGTGAAGGTGCAATTGCCACCGTTCTGGGACAGAAAGAGGCTCCCAAGACTTTCTCGTGCCCTTGTCCTGCTGCTTCTTCCTTCCGAGCTTCCTCCCAGCACGCCTGGTGGCCACCGACAATGGGGTGGCCTCCTTCGCTTGCCCCTCACTCCTGGGGCTCCCTCCCCAGGGGAGGGGGGTGCGCTGCAGCCTGCCAAGCCCAGGGATGCTTCTGCTCTTCGCCCTTCTGGGCAGCCTCCGGACCGGCCAGGGGCACGTCCATCTGTCTGGCCGGGAAAGTCATTGCCAAATACAGAAGGAGATGCCCTCGGAATCGAGAGTTGGGGATTTCCATGTTTATGTGTTGTAGCCCCCCCACTAACCCCCACCCTGCCTGTGTAATCTTGGCTACAATTGCAGCCCACTGTGCACACAGCGCCGCATCCGAAAGAGGTCATCTGCAGCCACCCCACAGAATGCTGGGTAATCTGGCAAGCGAACCCTTGCATCGCTAAGGCAGGATTGAGACGCCGTGTGGGGCCATCGCCCTTCCATCTCCCTAATCCTGCCGCTGAATGGAGCTCTTAAGCCCCTATATTATTCCAACATTATTATCTATTGATTGATTTTTAGAAAGGGGTAATCGTGTAAATAAAAGTAACGTCTGGTCTGATTGCTTTGCCGCAAGAGACCACTTCCACGGGCCACGCGTCCAGCTGGCTGGCAAGCAAGGGCAGGGCAGAGACCGGTCAAGGAGCTGGGGCTGGTGGCGCGATGAAGCCCCAAAGAGGGGAGGGGGCTTGAAGGTGGCCCTGCAGAAGCAGCAAGGAGGGCTCAGGACTCTGTGTGGAGGGATGGGTGGAGATGCCAGCAGGAATCTGTAGGTCTGCAGCCTGGGGGTGAGGACCAAGTGGCAGGATTAGGTGGGCCCTTGTGCCCTGCTGGACATACCTGGTTCTGGATGGCCAAACACCCACATGTGCCAAAACCTCAGAAGCAAACAAGAAGACCAATGTTTTGATTGAGGCCACCTCTGTCTCTGTTGAGCTTCTCCTCTTCTGGGGCTTCTTCATCACCTCCCCATCTTCTTCCTCCCTTCTTGCCTGTCTTCCCCAGTAGACACCTGAGCCTGCTGAGGGAGCTCTCAATTACTCTTGGCCTCTTCCCTGGCCTGGGGCTGCTACACACAGGGCAACTGAAGGAGTGGGCAAGGAAGTCAGTCAGTCGCCCCTTGGTTAGCTCAGGCCAGGCACCAGTGGGGGATCAGTCTGAGAGGGGGGAAGTCTTGCTCCCCAGAGAGATGAGGGAAGGCCTGACCAGTTGCAGGGCCCACTGCTTGGTCAGCGGGTTGGACAAGAGGACCTACAAGGTCCCTTCCAACTCTTAATCTGTAAGTAAGTAAGTAAGTACGTAAGTAAATAGGTAGGTAGGTAGGTAAGTAAATAGGTAGGTAGATAGGTGGGTAGGTAGGTAGGTAAGTAAGTAAATAGGTAGGTAGATAGGTGGGTAGGTAGGTAGATAAGTAAGCAAGCAAGCTGGGAGGCCCTGAACCAGCTGCCTCTGCAGCCCCTCCTGCAGAGGCGGTATTCAGTTCGGGAGAACCGGTAGTGGAAATTTTGAGTAGTTGGGAGAACAATGCCACCTCTGACCAGCCCCACCCCCATCTGTTCTCTGACTCTCATTGACTCCCACCTGATCGGCTAGGTCTCCTTTGGTTGCCCTGCACAGGAGAAGGGAGCTGGAAAGCAGGTTCGTGGGGTCGGGAGGGAAGGGGGATGTTGCAGTATCCTTCCCCTGCCATGCCCATCAAGCCATGCCCACAGAACCGGTAGTAAAAAAAATTTGAATCCCACCACTGGCCTGGACCCTTCTTCTCTGCCTCCCCGCATCTTGTTGGGCTGCTGTTCTTAGCCAGGGCAGGAGAGGCCTCTGAGCTGAAAGAGGGACAGATCGTGGTGGTGGTGGGGCTTCCTGGTCCAGACAGCCTCAGAGCAGTTTTGGGTCCCAGTCAAATAACTCATCAATGCACTGCAAAGGGTCCTCTGTTTGGGGGGGAGGAGAAGGGAGCCTGCGTTCCCTTAGTCTGGGCACCCCCAGCCCCAATACTCTGGTGAGGAGGGGGCTTCCCTCCTCTGCAGTGTGGTAGGTGGGTTTCACCCAGCTGTTCTTTGCTCTCCCTTGGTCTAACTGCCCAGGGCCCTCTGCTGCTTTGCCCCCACCCTTTTATGGGCCCGGGAAAGGGGGCCTTTCTCGGGGCTGATGGGTGGTTGAAAATGAAGGACACCCCTCCCTTCTCAGCAGAGGTCAGAAGCTTCCCTGCTCGGCAGGAGGGGCAGCCCGGCCTCGCCCCCTGGTGAAATAATAAGAATAAAAATATTCCTTCCATTTCCTCCTGTGAGATTAATGATAAATTGTCCATTCCCTAAAAGAAGCTGATAAGGGCCCTAATTTTACTTCAAGGCCTGGAAATGGCATTTCTAGGCAAAGCAGGCTCGGCTGCCAGTTGCTTTCTTCTCGGCCAGACTTTGATAGAATTTTTTTATTATTATTATTATTATTTTTGTTTTAAACTGGAAAAGCCCCTGGAGCTACCGGCAGTGCACAATAAAACAAAATAATATTTTAGTCAAAATAGGCAGAACGGTGCTTGCAGCCAACTTTCAAATTAGCATTTTGAGGGCAAATATGCAACCAATTTGAGATAATGAGGCCTGATTATTCAATCCAATGAATGTTAAATAGGGAGAAAGAGCTCAGGCGCCTTATCTCGCCTCCCTTCGATGTAGTTTATTTTATTTTTAATCGTTTCACATTTGAACTCTTCATTTGTTCTCAACCCCCCTGAACTGCCCCCTCCCCCACCCAGGTCCTCTGGTCAAAAGGCAGCAGCCCCCCCCCC
>BHFT01021192.1:49124-63458 GCA_004320025.1 Laticauda laticaudata
CTCTCTCTCTCTCTCTCTCTCTCTCTCTCTCTCTCTCTCTCTCTCTCTCTCTCTCACACACACACACACACACACACACACACACAAACAGAGGCTCTTTTGCAACCTGAGTCTCCACAATTACTTTTCACTGATGCTATTTATTGTGACTTCCACAGTTTCCAGCAGCAAAATTTTCCTCTCCCTTCAGTTCCCCAGCTTCTGCCAAACATCCATCTTTGGAAGCCCAGTTCTCTGGTTCTGAATATATTGAAAGGAGGATTATTCCCTTCGCTGTTTTACGATGGCCTCCTCTGCTTCTCTCTTTCCTTTGTTCCTTTTTGTCTTCTGTTCTATCATGCTCTGCTCCTGGGGTCCTTTTTCCTTTGTTTTTGCTCTCCTTCTTTGGGTGGGTGGGGCTCTTGTCTCCCAGAGGGCCAAGCAAGCGGCAGCTCCCTGGTCTGGGTGACCAAGATTTTCCCCCCACCCCCAGCTCCCCCCAGGGTCCTGGACTCTTGGCTTTCTTTTTCAGGCTCTTTTTCCTTATTTCTGAAAAACCTCCCCTTTTATATTAAAAAAAAAATGTCACTAAAATGGGGAGGGGGGGATCTATATCAGGGAACAGCCTCTTGGATGATATCCCCCAGCTTGAGAATTGGGGAGGGGGTCAGAGTTGGCCCAAGGGAGCCCAGGGCCAGGAGAGTTGGCTGTCCCTCCCAGCCTCCATGCAACTTGACTGCAGAGGTCCCCAAACTTGGCAACTTTAAAGACTTGTGGACTTCAGCTGCCAGAATTCTCCAGCCTGCTATGCTATGCCATGCTATGCCATGCCATGCCATGCCATGCTATGCTAGCTGGAGAATTCTGGGAGTTGAAGTCCACAAGTCTTAAAGTGGCCAAGTTTGGGGACCTCTGAGCTCGAGGGTGGGCTCTGTGGGGAATCCTTTCATTGGGGGACTGGCCCCATCATCCCTGCAGAGGCTCCTTTCTCTGGGGGAATGGCCGCCCTCCCTGCTTGCCCTCTGGGGCATCTCCCCTTGCCTGGCCTGTGGGGGCTGGACGGAGGTCTCCAAGGACTATCCCGGGTGCAGAGCCCAGGCTGGCAGCTGCTCCTTCCGGCCAGGTGACTCGCAAAGGGCTTCCTCTGGCCAGGTCCAGGATCCCAGCCCAGCAGGCACCGACGATCGGTTGGGAAGCCTTCGTGCCCCCGCCCGGACCTGCCCCGCGCCCGGCGATGGAGGGAGGGCGGTTGCTATCCGGTCAGCCTCGCCTGAGAACCGAGAATCCGGCGCCTTCGACAGCGACGGGGGGAGGCGAGATGGGCAGGGGCGACCAGAAAGAGAACTGCCCCCCTGGATCTGGACGCCTCCCTGCCGCTCGCTGGAGCCCGGGGCGCGGCGCCCCCCATGGGAGCCCAGCCCTGCCTGCAGTGGGTCCGGAGCAGGAAGACAGCCAACCCCCCCCCGGCCCGGCCCAACCGATGCGGCTCCAGCCCTGGGAGGAGAAGCGGCAAGGGCACCCGAGCAGGGCCGCGTCCCTCAGCCGGCCGGAGACGCCCGTCGCCCCGCTCAGAGTAAAATGAGCGCTCGGCCCGGGGCGCCCCGTTTCGTGGCCGCGGCGGATGGACCTCCGGAGCTCTCCGCGAGGAAGGCGTAAGGGGCTTCCCTGCCGCCTTCCTTGCGCGGGGCTCCTGCAGCAGCAGCAGCAGCTTCCCAAGGGGCCTCGGTTTTGCTCTCCCCTCCCCTCCGCCCCGCACTCCAGGTGAGGGGGCTGAGCTCCCTGCCCCCTCCCTCGCCCTGCCCGTGGTGAGGTGGTGGGAGGTCGCTCCTGGCAGGCTTCCCCCCAGCTCCCCCCACCACTCTCTCCGTCTTGGGCAGAGTGTAGCCTCCCAGGGCGAGAGCCCCTCTAATCTGCAGAGGCTGGCAGCCAATCTGCCCGGTCCTGCCACCAGCCATGGGCACGGGGTGGGTGGGCAGTGGGGACCACTGGCGGTCAGCGAGAAAATTCTGATGGTCCGCAGAGAAATGTGCCCCCCCCCAAAGCAATTAATCCAGGCTGCGCAGGAACACAAGGCTGCACTGCCCACATGGTCCCATGAGAATTGCCTTGTGAACAACACAAGGTAGTGAGGGGAGGAGGGAAAGGGCGAGGGGAGGGAACTTGCCCCACTCACCCCACGCGCCTCGCCTGGCCATCGGGCTGCTTCTTTCCGTTTCTGTCTTCTTCTGCTTTTGGCTGCACGCAAGGAAAGCAGCAAAAGTCTTTCTTTCTCTCCCCCAAACTCTGCCAGAAATGACTCCTCGGGACCCTGCAAGGCCTCCTGCTTCAAGAGGCTGCGCCAGCTTGACAAATCTCACAAAGACTCATTTCTGGCGGAGTTTGGGGGAGAGAAAGAAAGGCTTCTGCTGCTTTCCTTGCATGAAGCCAAAAGTCTCTCTCTCTCTCTCTCTCCCTCCCTCCCTCCCTCCCTCCCTCCCCCTGAGAACAGAGCTGGAGATGGTATGATTGGTAGGAAAATGGGTTGGGGAATTTTCCTGCAGACTTTTTGGGGGATTTTTTTCAGGGTCTCTGGTCCGCAGGATTTTAAATTATGAGTTTGGTGGTCCCTGAGGTCCAAAAGGCTGCTGACCCCTGGGTTAGGGGCTTGCTCTCCAAGTAGCAGTGGAGCTGGAGCTGAGGGCCCTCTCCTCACTTGGTTGACTGACAGTAACTCACAGCATCTCTTTCTCCAAAGTGCTCCCCTCCCACAAGAAAGCAAACACCCAAGATCACCATAAAAGAGAACAGGATAAAGGGGAGGGGGAGGCATCTTCCCTTGGGCACAGACTGCTCCTGAAATAGGGGCAGGGTTGTCCTTGAAAAGGAAGGTCTCCCCTCTCATGGCTCACAGGGCTGGGGGCTGTCCTTAGCCCTTCTCTCAGCCTGCCCTTCCCAGCTGGCCCAGAATGTTGCAGGACTCGGTGAGGTGGTATCCAGCGGTTCTGGCCAGTTCTGGAGAACCGGTAGTGGAAATTTGGAGTAGTTCAGAGAACCAGCCAATCCCACTTCTGACTGACCCTGCCAACCCCGTCTCTTCTCTGCCTCCCATTGAGTCCCAGCTGATCGGCTGGGTCTCCTTTGGTTGCCCTGCACGGGAGAACAGAGCTGGAAAGCAGGTGAGTGGGGTGGGGAGGGAAGGGGGATTTTGCAGTATCCTTCCTCTGCCACGCCCACCAAGCCACACCCACCAAGCCACGCCCACAAAACTGGTAGAAATTTTTTTTTGAATCCCACCACTGGGCCATCCCCGGCTGCTTGGTACCTGCTGGTTGCCCTGCCACTGCCCTCCCCTTCATGACTGCCATTCCTCCAAGGTCCTGATCCTGGCACTTGCAGAAGCTTCTTGGCATTCTCCCATGGCAAAGCCCCCTGGAAGTGAGCCCTGCCCACCCAGCGCAGGGTGTGTCCAGGGCAGGAGGAGGCAGGAGGGGAGGAAGGGGGAACTGGCACAGCCAGGGGAAGTGGACTGAGGGCAGACAAGGAAGATTTTTTTTTGGGGGGGGGAATAGAGAACCACTCCATTCTGGTGGGGAGAAGGTTTCTGAGCAGGACCCCCAAGAAGGGGAGGCCCTTGTTCAAAAGGGACCAGGCTCAGCATCTTCGATGGACCTGGAGGGACTTGCTTGCAGAGTCAGCCGCCAGGAGCTTTGCTCATAACTTACAAACCTGACAGGGTGATAGTGAGAAGGAAAGAGACTTGCTCCTTCTGGCCTGCCCCCCTCACCCCCCCTCACCCCATGGCAGCACCCCCACCCAGGCTGGTTGCTTTTGGCCTTGAGGAGCTATAATCCCCTGGTAGCCTCTGCAGTCTGCTGACCTCAGCTCTTCCTGCAGTGACTTTCTGCTTCTCAAGTTTGACTTGCTCTCCCCTGCACCCTCTCGACCCCCCCACAGCCGAGTCCTCCTGGGGCATGAGTGGCTGGCTCCCAGAAGTGCAGATCTGCCCCCCCCCCCCCCACTGCCCAAATTCCNCCCCCCCCCCCGCCACTGCCCAAATTCCTTTCCAAAGCTCCTTCTGGAATTTCTTCGGGGCTTATGCTGTGTGGTGGGTTTGTCCTGGGGGCGACTACAGCAGGAGCTCCTGGAAGCCCCGCTCCTCCCCAGTCTGGCAGGAAAAGTTTTCTGCAGAAGTAGGCCAGGAGGGGGCATCAGCAGCCTGTCAGGGGGCTTAGGGGAGGGTGGAGAGACCCCTGCAGTCCAAGGGCTGGTTCTGCCTGGTGGGAGGGGCAGCTTAAAGAGGACTCTGCCTTGTGTGTGTCTGGGGCAGGGAATGGGGGTGGGTGGTGGAACTGTCCCAACAAGGATTTCTCAGTCTCCCTCTCCCTGCCTCCTTCTAGCTAATTGTGGGTTCCCAAGTGGAACGACCGCTGCCCTATGCCCGGCGGGCACAGGAAAAGGCAGCGGAGAACATTAGGCCAAAATGGGCCCTGGCTGTGTGGCAGAGATGGGGCAGATAGGGCAGGCTCCTGGGGCCGAGCCGAGGAAATGAGCCCTACCTGCCTTATCTGCCTCCCATCAGAGCCCGGCACCATTTTCCATGGAGCAGAGATCCCCAGATAAGGGGGTGGGGGGCAGAAAGCCCCTGGCCAGATCAGCAAGAAAGGGTCCTTCGCTGAGCAGGGCGGGGGAAGAGGAGATGCTGGAATGGCTAAGGCTGGCTTCTTGGAGACCTTGTCCCCTGGGCTGCCCCCCCAGGACCGAGCCCCCTTGAAGGATTCTCCTAGGGTGGGTGGGGGCTGTTCAGAGTCCTTATCAGGCCTCTTTCTCAGGCGCTGCCAATGGGAAGCCCCTCCTCACTTGGACATATCCAGGGATGGGAGAGGGATCTTGGAGACCCCTGGAAGCTGTGCCAGCAATAACCCCCCTCCATAAGGTACCTACCCTGAGAAAAGAGTGGGTGGCATGCAGGTTCTCTGGGCCCAGCAGGAGGAATCATGGAAGGGCAATCCTGGGCCTCTGGCTCTCTTGGGGGGGGTGGTTCACAGGCTTCATCCTGCCCACTAGACCCCCTAGCATGCCCGCAAAAGAAGGGGAGGGNCCTGGGCCTCTGGCTCTCTTGGGGGGGGGTGGTTCACAGGCTTCATCCTGCCCACTAGACCCCCTAGCATGCCCGCAAAAGAAGGGGAGGGGCAGGCAGAGCCAGGGGGGCTGAAGGAGCGGCCCATCTCATCTCTTCTGGCTCAGATGGGCACAGGGCTTCATCTCCTTTCTACCTCCCACACCTGGACAATCTGTTCCTTCCCTTTGGAGGGTTTGTTGCCAGAGGGCCAGAGCCAAGTGGTTTCCCCTCCCCCCTTCTGGCCTCTCTCTTGAGTTTTGGCAAGGCAGGGAACCCCTTGGGGGTCTCTCTGGAAAGGATCCTCCAGGGATGCTCAGGAAGGGGGTTACTTGTGGATTGGCGTTGTGAGCAGAGATGGTATTCAGGTGGTTCTAACCAGTTCTGGAGAGCCGGGAGCGGAAATTTTGAGTAGTTCGGAGAACCGGCAAATGCCACCTCTGACTGGTCCCACCAACCCATCTCTTCTCTGCCTCCCATTGAGTCCCAGCTGATTGTCTGGTCTTCTTTGGTTGCCCTGCACAGGAGAAGGGAGCTGGAAAGCAGGTTAATGGGGTGAGGAGGGAAGGAGGATTTTGCAGTAATCTTCCCCTGCCATGCCTACCAAGCCACACCCACCAAGCCTTGCCACGCCCTACAAGCAAAACCATGCCCACCAAGCCACGCCCACCACACTATGCCCACAGAATGGGTCGTAAAATATTTCAAATCCCACCACTGAGGCTTTACACCTGCAGTAACTCCTGAGGGACCCCTGCAGCACCCCCCCCTCTCTCTCACACACACACGCACACACACACACACAAACATGTTGTCCCTTGCCATGGAGCCCCCAGTGAGGGTGGCGAGGTTGTTTTTGCACCAGCACTTTGAGGTCTGAGGAAGATCCAAGTGGCTTTAGCAGTCTGTGTTTTATTATGAGAAAAGACTTGAAATGGGGGGAGGGGGTCATCCTGGCTCCTGGACAACCCCCCCTCCTGGTTTCTTTTAGGGCCCCAGAGGCTGAGTGGAGCAAGGCAGGCTGGCTCTGAGACCAGGAACCAAAACTACCTCTAAAAATAGAATAATATCTGAACCATTTAAAATAAAAACACCCGGAAAGAAGAATACAGATTAATAGCTGCTCAATCACTGCAATCAACCAGTCACTTTAATTGAGCAGCTCTTGGCTGGAATGGAGCCTCTGCATTCAGCAGTCAAGCTGTGAAGAGGTGGGGAGGGGGATTATTTTCAACCAGAGGTCAATAAGAGGCTGGGAGCAGGGGCCTCTGTGCCCTCCCCCCCAGCCCTTCCCTCTCTGAGAGCCCTGAACTGGGTATCGCCTGTCCAAAGCACCTGCAGCTGAGCAGGGAGGGGTGGGGCAGGGGGTCTGGGCTTGCAGACCTTCCCCACCCAGACGTTCTGCCTTTCAGGCTAAGCAGAAGGACTTGGAAGGAAGGGAAGAGCCCCTAAACAGCCGCCAAGAGCAAAGGGGCTCTTCTGCGCCCTAGGCTCAGTAGCAGTGAGGGGCTGCAGTTAAGCCCCCCCCCAGCTTTCCTCTCCTCTGGGGATGTGCCCCCCACCCCAGACACACACACACACACACTGCAGCTTGAACTGGGAGTTTGAACTCTCCCTTCCTACAATCTGCCACGAGGGGGCCCTGGCTCTCCTTGCTTGGATAAGCGGGAGGCCGGCTGGGGATACCGAGGCAGAGAAGCAGCATCTCTGAATCTTCCTGGGGGGGGGGGGGGNNNGGGGGGGGGGGGGGGTCCAGAGGCGAGCGAACCGCAGCGCCTTCCCACACTTGGCTCTCCTGTGGCTCTGGCAGGTGGCCCAGGGTCCCTTCCCGTCAAACTGGGGTTGGAAGAGGACAAAGCGCCCATTCGGTCCAGTTGGAGCTCAGAGGAGGATCCTGAAGGGATCTGATTCAGGATCAGGTGAAAGACAGAAGTGTCCAGCAAGCCACGGTTGGCTAAAGCTGGACTGGACCCACTTCCTGCCACCCACCCATCTTCCCTCAAGCGGCCTCCCATGCAAACCGTCATTGAGGGCAGGGCAAAATCATGGTGAACATCCACAGTTCTACTCTTTGCATCCCCGATATTGTGCAAAGGCACAAGGTGTGTGGTGTCCTTCCACCCCAGCAACAGCCTGAGGGTCCTCGTGTTGTCCAGAACCTCGGCAGCCCTCCCTCCCTTTGGCCGACTGCTGTGGCAGGCACCAAGTCAGGGGGTGAGCAGGCAGCTGCTTGAACCCCTTCAAATGCCAATTGGCCTGGGGTTGCAGGTAGGCATTTGAGTGAGCATATGGAAGGCCTGGCTGGACATTCACGAGGGAACGGATGCTCAGAAGTCCTCCCTGGAAAGAGGTCCCTTCCCTCTCCTGGCTGGGGTTTGTGCCATGAATTCTCCAGGCTGAACCGAAACTGCACTTGTTTGGGCCATAGGCTGACCACAAGCAATCAGGTGGGTGGGATTCAAAAATCCCAGAAATTGGTTTGCTGCCCGGTTGTTGGGTGGGCATGGCCATGGTGGGTGTGGCTTATTGGAACTTCCGATTCAGCCATTTTTCGCCTTCCCCAGAGTCCAGAGGCTTCCCTCAGGCCTCTGGGGAGGCCTCCCCTGGGCTCCAGAGGGCCTCCAGAAGCCGGAAACAGGCCCATTTCCAGACTTCCGTTTCAGGCCATTTTTTGCCCTCCCAGAGCCTCCATGAGGACCCTGCACTTACCTGCATTCAAAACAGGCCATGGAGACTCCTGGGAGGGGCCAGCCGTTCGGTTCAACTACCGGTTTGGCAAACAAGATGTAAATTTAACATCCGGTTCACCCAAATTGGTCTGAACCAGTAGAATCCCACCCCTGCCAGAAGCCAAACGAAGCCCTTGCTCTCCCACAATATGGGTGGCTCCAGCTCAGCCCATTCCACTGGGAAGGGGCAGAAGCCCCACCCTTTTGGTGAGAAATCAGGGGCTGCTTACTCCCTGCTGCCCATCATCCCCCACCCCTGGATGCCCTGGAAGCAGCCTGGCTCACTTCATGCCCTGAACCTCCCAGGCCAACCTCCTGGGCAGCCCCTGACCTACAAGCAGGCCTGCAAGGGGGTGTGTGAGCATATTTCCCTCCTTTTTCTGGACAACAAACTGATGGAGCGAATGGAGGAGATATGGCTCTTTTCCAGGGCAAAGATTCTGCTGCCCCTGAAGACTGTGGGCAGCCTGGGTGCTTCAGGAGGCCTTTGGCAGGCTGTCCTAGCACCAGGGAGGGCAAGGCCTCCTTCTGGCATGGCCCATTCTAGTCCTGCCCTGGAGCCAAGATGCAGGAGTTAGGAGAAAAACATAGTTGTGAAAGCAAGCATCTCACAAGCTTCCTCAGGCATGTTCAAAGGAAGAGAAAGGGAGACCTGCCTTCCCACATCCTTGGCTATGTGGGCCTTACTTTCCTCCAACTGTTGTGGTCCACCAGTGGCTAGTGGAACTGGCAGCAGAGTTGGACAGTGAGGAGGTTGGGGAGGAACCTGGGCCAGTCCTGGAGGCTGAGGAAGGCTTGGATGAGGGCTCTGCATCAGAGGCAGAGATTGGGCCAGGGCAGGCTGGCAGTCATCAGCTGCCTTCGGGCTCAGACAGCCATGAGACAGGGGAGCAGCTGGAGCCGGTTCCCAGCCTGCGCATGCGCAGAGCTGCCAAAAAAAAAAGAACAATTATGAACAAAGGGTCGACGTGGACTAAAGCCACAGGTGGACAGTGAATGGCTCCTCTCATAGGGATTAAAAGAGGAGCAAAAGGGGAGGGGGCTTTTGCAGGAAACAATTCATTTGCTGCAGAAGTGTGAAGATCTGTCTGCATATCAGAGACTGTGCTGAGCCCTTCCTTGTCAGCACTGCGTTTGGACATATTTACTTGGCAGCTCTCCAAGCTAGATAAGGTTTGTGCTCCTAATTACATCCTTGAAAGACTGTTTGCCAGGCCTTTGGCAGAATGTGAATGTGAAAGAAATTCACCTTTGTTTAATAAAAGGGGTTTTGCCAGGACAAAGAGTCTGCTTAGAGCTTTTGGGGAAAGCCTAGGTCTGAACACCAACAAGGAAACAGGTCATAAAGGTAACCCGCACCCCGGATGGCAGAATCCTGAAAAGCAGCTCTTAGGACTGCAAGTATCTCACCAGGACAGATCCAGCAGGCCCCTCGGTTTAGGGTGGGAAAGGCGTAGAGGTCTTCCTCAAACCAAGAGAAAAGGAGAGGCAGGACCTTCCTTGCCCTTTCGTTACTCTTTGGTGACTTCTTCGAGGTCAGTTTTACTCTGTTGCAGATTCAGGTGCCTAGTATTCCACAAAGCCCAGAGCTACTCCCAATAGAATAGAATAGAATAGAATAGAATAGAATAGAATAGAATAGAAAACATGGAATGGAATGGAATAGAATACAAAATATGAATGGAATAGAATAGAAAAATGGAATGGAATACAATACAATACATTTTTTCTTTATTCTGCACAGTAGTGGATTTTTAAACTGTGCAGATGCAGATAGATAAACTCAACAAGACCTCCATAACATAGTACATTTATTGGTTTATCAGGTATCCTCATAACACACATTTGTGACAAAGTTCTCTAATGACTAATCCTTTGCATATCTGCCTTGTAGTAAAAGATGGTTATCTCCTAACCCATCGCATAGCAATAGAAAGCAGCTTCCATGAGTTAGGGGGTTCAGGCAAAAGTGAGGAAAACTTCCCCAACCCATCAAGTGTCAAATTAGTGACCAATCGGGATTATAGATGTGGCCACGTGACATGAACTACATTTCCTAGGATACCTTTAACTACATGATGCATTCCCTTAAGGGGACAGCTCATAATTCCTAAGTAACTATCCAATTCCCATAGACTGGCTGGTGCAGCACAATACAATACAATACAATACAATACAATACAATACAATACAATACAATACAATACAATACAATACAATACAATACAATACTTTATTGGCCAAGTCTGATTGGACATGCAAAGAATTTGTCTTGGTGCACTTGCTCTCAGTATAGATGAAGAAAAAATAAAGTATATTTATCAAGAATCATAAGATACAACACTTAGTGATAGTCATAGGATACTAATACACAATCAAATCTTACTAAGAAACAATGAAAGTTGTAAAGATACAAGCAACATGGATATAGCCATAAGTGGAAGAGATAAGTACTCGTAAGGATGAGACGAATAGTAATACAGTCTTAGTAATTAATTTCATAGTGTTGTGGGAATTTGTTGTTTAACAGAATGTTGGTAAGTGATGGCAAGGAGGTGGAGGTGGCCTGCATCCTCCAGGCCGTGGTTATGGTGAAGGTGTGTTTCACAAGGCAAGTGGACTTCCTGGCTTTCGGAGAACTAAAGAAGCTGCTTGGGTGAGAAGTGAAACGTTTTCAAGGGGGAAAAAACCCAAGAAAGCCCAGCTGTCTTTTTAAAAGCACCTTTGTGACGTCAGCTCAATCGACTCCCTTTTCAAGCGCAGACTGCTTGCATCACAAACTTTTCTCTTTCTGGACTGCACTTGTGCCTTGTCGGCAGCAAAGCAATTCTATGCACTCATCTGTGAAAGCTCTTCCTTCTTGAGGACGAGAGATCAGTGGCTCCCCAGAACTTGCTGGTTTTAATAAAATAACACTTGGATAATCCAATTGTTGCCGTGTTCTTAGGTGAGCTTTTCATATCCCATTAGCATCCCATTCCCTACAGTAATCCACCAGGCAACTGTGAAGAAGACGGAGCAGGATTTCATCTTGAGATTAATAGAAATATGAGGATTGTGTCAACTCATAAAATAGGTCTATGGTCGTTTTAGAGTTGCCAACAGAAAGGGAGAGGGGAAGGATTTGAAAGAGCAGTGTGGCAGCTTGGAAATCAAAAGTGCAATCCATAGTTTTTCAAAGTAACTAGGTGACTGAAGTTTCTGCCGTACAAAAATCTAACTGGAGAACAAGATTGAGTACTCTTGGCTATGGATGTGTCCCATTGGAGAATATGAATGATACACCCAGGGGGTTGGGGGAAAACCATGGTCAAGGGTGACAATGAATGATGTGTCTCAGAGTCGGCTAAACCCAGGCAGTGCCGGACATGTTAACTCCCAAATAAATCCTTTTGAAGTTTTGGAAGTTTGGCTCGAGACTCATGATTTAATTGGGCTAATGGAACCCTGACAGATAACTTGCAAGGAATTTAAATCTGAAGAACCAGATGACCTGCACATAAAGATACTCAATGAATTAACCGATGGTCTGGCCAAATTGGTAGGTATTCTCTTGGGCTCTGAAAGGAAAGGGGAACTGAGAAAAACTGAAATATTTCCATTGTGGTAGGGTGGAGCAAAGTATTCATAATTTTTTGGACTTTAACAAATATTTAAATGTTAACCTCGAGTCCCATCAGGATCGAACTCCAGGCTGTGGGCAGAGTTTGCTTGTAATCCTGCACTTTAACCACTTGTGCCACCAGGGCTCCTTCATCCTTATTCCACCAACAGCTACCTTTCCATGTTCAGAGATTGGCCAGAGCTATAGCAGTGAACAAATGACCAGAAGGCTCCCAAATGACATTCAGGGAAACTATCTGGCTCCGGTAGGCACCTCAGCTGGATAATTTTTAGTATTTATTTTAGTATTCATTTGTCATGATTTATTTGTCAGTCACTTACAAGATACAAGTATAAGAATATACTGTAGTTTTGAATACATGAGATAGATACTTATAAGAAAAATAAAAAAACAATAGGACAGGGACGGTAGGCACGATTGGTAGACGTTTGTTGCCCGTATAGATGCGCAGTGTACATCGTTACGCGCGGGAAAGTTCAATCTGCTCAAAAAGTTTTGTTGCCGCTCACCTTTTTTCGAGCGGCATGAAAAATAGGCAGTAGATGGATGTTTTACGGATAGACCGTATGAAACCACGTATGCAGTAGTACACAACAGATGGCATCGCGGGTTTTCCAACGGATGGCAAGCCTTTTTTGTCCATTTTAACATCCTCTTTGCATCCGTTGGCTTCAGTGTGACAGGGGCTTTAACAGCATCATCTGTCAATCTATTTGCTCTGAGTATACAAACTGCATGGGCATCCTAACAGCGGGCATCCATGATGATTTTCAAATGGGACAGCACAAGCCTTTCAAAGATTTTCATAAACTAACAGATGTTTAAAGCAACTTGGTCTTAAGTCATTCAGTCCCTTGATGTGGCTTCTTTCGCACTGCGGATGATGGTAGAATGTGTGAAGGCAGGAAGGAACACAGTGGTATTTGACCATAAATGTCCTAAGCTTCTCGTTGAGTGCTCAAAATGTCAGCTCTGCCATCCTGGCCATTGCCCTGTCCCTCTTCATCTTCTGGCCCCAGGCAAGCAGCTTGGATAAAAGCCGATATCTGAAAAAGGAGGACAGCTTGTGAGGCAATCCTGGTTGGTCTGAGCCATGGCTCTTGAAGCTCCACAGAATGGCGAAAACTGGGCGGATCCCACCCCTGAAAGGCATCTAATGGCAAAACTGCAATGATGACACCATCAAGCAAACCGCTTTAACCACAATTCTTTGGCTTCAGTAATTGGTAAACAGGCAATGGACCAAGCCCAGGACTTTCCTAGTCGCAACCACAGACAAACTACAATGATCTAAGTACATAGTGATTTTACAGAAGACATTGTTGAAAAAAGCACTGGCGCAATCTAAAACCATCTCTATCTATTGACTGCGACAGAATTATGTCCTGCTCTTAAAAAAAAGCTATCCACTTGCCATAGCCGAACCTCGAAGCATAATCGTTGCAAAAATCTTTCAGGAACCAGCTCCTTTGCCAGAACTGATGGTCACAAACCACGTTCATCCCCATCTTCAAAAAAAGGGAGCACCCCAGCCTAGTTGGAAAATTACAGGACCCCAATCTCCCTTATGCTGCGTCACCCTGTAAAAGTCAGGAATCAATTATTAAACTGACCCATCCATCCTCCACTTAGGAAACAAAACAAACCTACTCTCTAATTAAACAATTTGTTTGTGAAAAAAAAGCTGATCCTGTAATCTGCAACTCTTACACTGCAAAACATATGCGACTACACACTCGATCAGGACAAAGCAATAGGACACAATCTACATAGACTTCTGTGAAAAGCCTTTGATTCAGTGGTACACTAACAAACTACTCCTAAAACTAAAATCTTAGTTGGTTATCTTATCTGAGGACACCTGAATAACTGGAAGAAGCATTTCCTGGCAAACAGACAAACAAATGGGTCAAAAAAACTGGGAGCACCTATCAAATTCTGGTACCTGTTCAAACAGTGGTGTCCCCCAAGGCAGTGTTTTAAGGAGCAACTCTCTTCATAGTCTACATTTAAATGACCTCTGTGATCTATGAAGAGCAACTGCATCTCTTCTCTGGATGATGTAAAGCTATTCAACACCACAGCAAATACTCAGCATACCTTCAAAAGACTTTTGACTGTGTATCAGACATGGTCAATCAAATGGCACAGCTTCAAAATCTCAACAAATAAATATTGGCAGAAAAAATCAGAAAATAAAAATACAAGCTAAATAGTCAAGACCTTGTTGAGGCATCCAAACTTGTCAAAGACTTTGGAGACTCATCTCAAATGATCCAAAACGATCTAAAGGCTCATTGTTACTACATAGCAAAAAGGCATTAAGAATTGTTCATCTAATCCTTAGGGAGCTTTCTCTTGCGCTGTAAATATCACACTACTAACTTGAGCATACAAAAACATTTGCTAGACCTATACTTGCAAATACAGCTCAGGCAGTCTGGAAAACCAATATCGTGTATCATTAACACAATTGTAAAGTCCAGAAATATTTCACTAAGAAGGAGTTCTCCACTCCTCTAACTCATTGCCAGAAATACCTTATCCGCCACCCAGATTTGAAACTCTAGGACCTAGAAACTACACCGCCTCTGCGTCCTATCTAAAATGGTATATAAAATCATACATTGCAATGTCCTACCTGCAAATGAATACTTCATACTTTAATCAGAACAATACAAGAGCACACAGTCGATTACAAAACTCAAGTTAAACTGTACCAACTTGACTGCACAGAAATATGACTTCAAGGGGGGCCAAAACAGAGTGGCTTCAATGTCTGGAATCCTACTACCTGCTCTGTGATTTTCATTCCCCCAAACCCAAAAACTTTAACCTTAGACTGTCTACTAATTGACCTCACCCCTTTCCTAAGAGGCCGGTAGGCGGGCGTGCTATAAAAGCGC
>BHFT01021193.1:0-23508 GCA_004320025.1 Laticauda laticaudata
AAAATTTCTCATTTTGGGGCAGTTTTTTAAGGGTCGGCTTATATGCGAGATCGGCTTATATGCGAGTATATATGGTAATTCTTAAATGCTATTAGCAGGAAATTTTCACAGAGACAATTCAGCATTTGTTCAAGTCCCCTTATGTGTGGAAGGATCTATTAAAAGTATATTTATATATATGAATTGATGATATAAATTGCTAGTGCAAAAATTAAAGCACTACAATATTTTAGTTAAAATATAATTTATAGCATTCTCCCTGCCCAACCTTTGGGTAAAGCTTTCATATTCCTCCAAATGTTATGGCTAAATTATATTTAATGTGACAAGAAGGAAAAGTGATTAAATGTTCATGTTTATTGAATTTTAATTAATTTAATTTAATTCAAATATAATTTAAATTAAGTCAAGCTTAGTTTTCCTCCTACTGTGCCAGTATTGAAGTTTGCCCAGTGTAATACTGAAAAATGAAGTTTGAGCCTCAGTTCAGAAAAAATTAATTGTTATTTCTGTCTCCCTCTCTCTTTATGTACATTTATATTCCATCTCTCTCTCTCTCTCCAAATACAGTTTCTTTTTTTCACTGTTTGCACAGGATACCCCTAAAAATAATATCCCCATTAATTTTCTGTGATAAATTACTTCATTGCCACAGAGATTTAACTATAATTTCTTTTCATCAAACTTTAAGAAACTGTAAGTCTATATATGGATGCACATAATTTGATATTAAATCTTCAGGTGTGTGGGTATATTTAATTGGTGATACAATTTATTTCTAATTTAGTTGAGGCTATAATATGTTCTTTAGAGATAAGTTATTTTAAATGAAATGATGCTCAATCCAAAAGTGGAATGATGACAATATTGTAGGAAATTAGAATAAGATAAATAGAAAAAAAGTGGAAAAATGCAAGGATTTTATAAAGAAATGCATTACTATATATAAAAACCCATTTAAAAAACTCTAAAGATAATCATAGTTCACTAGAAAGGGTGATGATACTTATGCTGCCATACAATTCATGCTTAATTGGGAGCATGTTCTTCTGAACTTAGTTGCAGTTACTTTTTAGAGGTTATAAATGAATTTCAATAATAGCATTGCATTTGTTTGAAATGAAACATACTGTATATCAGATAAAGCATATGATTTGGTCAAAACTTGATTCAAATTTATAATGTAATGTAGTTCAATAAAGATCATCTACTTTACTTTTTTCTAACAATAAAAAGAAATATATTTATTGTCTAAATATCTCTATGATTTATCCTTGTCAGATTTCATACAGGCTCAAAGGTATGGTCATAATTTTTGATAAACTAGCTGGATTACAGAAAAGTTCAGTATGAAGACCATCATCTGCAAACTGTAAGAATCAAGCCATATATGTAAAACAGTTCCAACGTATGTACAGTATATTCATATACAAATAAATAGCCCACACCTATTCATTACAGCAAACTATAAGAAATAGATGGTCTTCCTATGTTTTCCCAGAAGGATATTTATTAAAACAGTTAAAAGGTTTGTTTTCTACCTCAGGTTCCTCACAAACTTACTTATTGCTAAGCTTATGCTATCTTAAACCACACCTACACTAATATCTATATCATTTTCAGGTACAGTCATCATTTTTGAGACAACAAAGTTCATAAATCTGGAAGTTTTATCTTTATTGTCATCATCTTTATTATGTTATAGCATCACTAAGTTTTTAGGCACGGTAGTTCTTTCTCCAGAGTAAGTCCTGTTCACAAATCAGATAGGATATTTGTATGGGTATTAATAAATTATTTGTAAATTATAAAAACCCAAAAAGTAATTCCTCATTATTCATTTGTTTAAAATTACTGACTTATGTTTGATAGAGATTCAGACAAATTCTGATAAGACAGATATATGAATATCTGAAAAAAATCTAATTTCTAAAGATATTAAAATGCCAAAAGATTTCTTCATGCACTGACAGAGATCTTTGTTTTAGCCATAGAATTCCCTCAGGATTTTCTAAGAAGAGAACTCTAATTGAACTATTCTCTGTGCTTAATAATCACACTGAATCGAATGGTTTTGGTGCCTCTCTCAGAAACACATTCTGGCTATAGCATTTTATTGTGCCTTTTTAATTTATATTTAATGTATTATTTTGCAGCTGTCACTGGCAATGAAGAATACAAGTATGAGTTTAAATTTGGTTTAGTTCATAGAGCTACCATATTAAATTGAAGTCATGAATTTCACTTCTCACTTGGCAAACACTGACCTATAAACTTATCAAAAATCTTAATTTCCTGCTTGAGATGAAATGAGAAACTATGGTGAATTAGAGATTTCCTGGTTTGTTGAGGATGCTGGGAAGGGAAGAATGATGAAAACTGCATATGTTGAAATCTTTTTCAGGGGGAAACTGAAATAAATGAAAATATGTAACACCAAGTTACTTCTATTTAGTTTATCCAGGACTACTTTTCCCACTATGCCAGTTGATTTTTAAATAGCATAATGGAACAAGCTTAGCATTCAATTAACACTAAATAAAATAATGGTTAAATATCCAAGAACAAAACATTTCATAATTTTGTCTGTAATTAGTGCATGATTTCATGTGTTTCCTATACACAATGAAAATCATTTTCTTCCTACTGATCATTTTCATCACTTTCTTACTGCAATAATGTGATCTTTGTTTTTTACCTTAATCTAGGATATCATTTTATTTAAAGCACTTCAACCATAATAAAAATGAATAATAGTGAAATTGGCAATAAACTAGAGTATCAATTAAATAGATTTCTAAATTTTAGAAAGATAGTATTGTGTGAACTAAATTTAAGCAGCTGTTTAAAATTAATAATGTCTTGCTTATTTGCTATGTTTCTCCCCCATGTGATTCAAGAGTAGCTTACCTGAACAATAATAGATCCCAAATGTGAATGAGAAAGGAAAATGTTATAGTATTAAATAACTTCCAATCCTATCAGGTTAATTAGAATAAAATATCACATGACTTGGGCAACTTGATATATAAGTTATATACCAAAACAGTCTGTGGTTGCAAGGTTTTCAGTGTTTGATTCTCTCAGTTTCTAATACACTAAATAGCTGAATGAACATCACTATCTTGCATTGCTTTCAAAACAATGTAAAAATAACTAAATCACCAAAGACATATTTTAATTTTATCAAAATATTTTAATTTTATCAAATTTTATCACTCTAAAACAACATAAAACAAAATTTGAAAATACCACCTTTAAAAGTAAATGTAATTACCAGGATATATGATATTTATATACAGTTGACCATTTGCCATACATATCCTTCTCCTCAACCCCAGATTCTGGTTTCATAAGGAACATGACAAACTACTTCTTAAACTAAAATCTTACGGTATCTCTGGATACCTGCATAATTGGATAGAAGCATTCCTGCCAAACAGAAAACAAATGGTCAAAATTGGGAGCATCCTATCAAATTCTGTACCTGTCAACAGTGGTGTCCCCCAAAGGCAGTGTTCTAGGACCAATTCTCTCCATACATAAATGACCTATGTGATCATATAAAGAGCAACTGCATTCTCTTCGCTGATGATGTAAAGCTATTCAACACCACAGACAATACTGCTACCCTTCGATGTTAACTATGTATTCAGAATGGGTCAAACAAATGGACAACTCAAATCTCAACAAATGAATTCTCTGTCTTACATATTGGCAAAAAAAAATCAGAAAATAGAAATACAAGCTGAATAGTCAAGACCTTGCTGATGATCCAAAAACTCTGCAAAGGACCTTGGAGTACTCATCTTAATGATCTAAGAGCTAGAGCCCACTGTAACTGCAAGCCAAAAGGCATTAAGAGTGTTAACCAAATCCTATGTAGCTTTTTTCTCTGGTAATATCACACTACTAACTACTACTACGAGCACTACAAAATATTTGCAAGACAATTACTCAAATACAGTCATCAGTCTGGAACATGTATTACGTATCTGATATTAACACAAGTTGAGAAAGTCCAGAAATATTTCACAAGAAGAGTTCTCCACTCCTCTACTCATTGCAGAATACTTTTGCCACCAGATTTGAAAAATTCTAGACCTAGAAAACCTAGTACTGACGCCGCCTTCGGTCCGATCTAAGTATAGTATATAAAATTATACATTGCAATGTCACTACCTGTCAATGAATACTTCAGCTTCTACCATAACAATACGAAGAGCAAACAATAGATAGAAACTCAAGGTAACCACACCAAAACTTGATTGCAGGAAAACAACTTCAAGCAACAGAGCATTCTAGCTGTCTGAATACTCTACCTGACATTTGTGTTCTTCCCCAAATCCCAAAAACTTTAACCTATAGATTGTCTACTACTGATCTCACCCCTTGTCCTAAAAGGTCTAGGTCTGTAGGGGCATGCATAAGCGCACCAATGTGCCTACCATCCTGTCCTATTGTTTCTTTTCTTTTTCTTATATGTACCCATTTCATGTATTCACAACTATGTATATACTTATACCTATTATCTTATAAGCGATTGACAAATCAAAATAAATAAATAAATAAATAAAAATAACATGGAAAATCAGGATAAAAACCTTGGCAGAACAAAACTGGTTTGTATCTTTATTTACTGTACCTTTTTTTTGAAATTGTACATCAATGCTTTCTAGTGAGTTTAATTTAGTAAGCACAATGTAAATTTATCTGCCTTTTCTTATTTGATTTGTTTTTTGAATTTATAAAAAGTGGGGCTAAATTTTCTTTCTTTCAGTTTTCCTGAACCAGTCTTTCATTTTTCTCCTCTCTTGCTAGGCAAAGTCTCCCAGTACAATTTCTTTCTTTTTAACAATATTTTTATTTTATTTTTATTTTTTTCAGGTGATATATCAATGATATATATTATTTTAAAAAATGTTTCTTGAAGATTATATCATAATGTAATTTCAGTCCTTTCAACCACACATTCTCCCAATCCTCCATTTGTGTATCACAGGTAAATTTTTAGTCCACTTTATCATACATTCTTTTACATGTTCTTTTTCTGTATCAAATTTCAATAAAACTTTATATATTTTAGCAATAATATGTTCACAGTTTGCATGTAATTGTATTTCAAACTCTTACACTGGTCTAAAACAAAAGTTATTTTGTCTAATTTAAATCTTTCTAATACTTGTACATAAGAGAACCACTGGCCAGTGTGTTAAAGTTTGCAGCAATCCAACCTGCACACAAGTAAATAATTCAGCAGCATTCATTTATAGAACAAACTTCTTTCTATACAATAATATAAAGTATGATGCATGTGTACAATACCCACGCAGCAGAAGCCAGAACCAGAATTCAGAAGTCATAATCACAGAAGCAAAGAATTGCAAGGACAAATCAACTATATATACAGATCAGTCAAGTTAAACTATGCCCAGGCTCCGAGCTGTCTGACTTGTTGTTATGGCTGTCCCAGCTGATAATTTCTTACATACTGGCACAGTACGTTCTTCTGTCACCAGATCTTCTTTTGATCCACCAGCACTAGTTTATGAGTGATAAATAATAGCAAAACTAGGAGATTCCAACCAGATTCTCTAATTGTAATAAATTTGATTAGAAGAAATCTGCAGCAAGGCCATATGCTTATAGAAAAGATTAAAGGTATACAAGTGGCAAAAAAAGTATTGTGGCCACTCAAATGAAGCTCTGCCTTTTTGTACACCTCTCTTGACATCACCATGAAAGAGCTTGCATTGGTATGTTGAGCTACAACTAATGGGATGAAACTTCAGGGCTGTATATACAGATTACAAGAAGAGCTTTTTAACAATCAAAACTGTCAATCAACTCAATAGGTTTTCAAGTGGACTAATTTTTTCCATTGTCTGGAGGTTTTCATCAGAGGATGGAAAGACACTTATTGGGAAAGATATAGTGAATCCTGCAATATGCATGCGATTGGACTCCTTCCAATCCTAATTTGAATTCACTGTTTTCAGAACTTGTAGAGGAAGTCATTATGCAGCATCTAGAAACTATACAATTTCTACAAAGAAACCCAAAATAGGAATCAGATATGTAGATGACACCCTCACCATGCTAAAAGATGACCAGTTAGAGAATACTCACAAAACTATCGACAACACCTTCAAAGGAATCCACTTTACTAGAGAAGAATAAAACAACAACTCACTACCTTCCTGGATATCCTGATCAGCAGAAACCATGATTGCAAACTAGAAACACAAATGTGCCACTAGAAAAGCAATAACTCAACCTTCCACAAGAACAGCTATATAAGAACTTTATTTACACAAGTGTCAGGTTAGCCTGGCTCAGCTTGGAGGTCTTATAGGCATCCTGCCATAAAAATAAGAAAGGGGAGGAAGGATGAAAGAGAGAAAGATGAAAGGATAATAAAGTTTTGTGTGTATGTGATAGGAAATTGGGAGGAGGGAATCACAGGTGAGAAGTATCAGAGCAGCTGGATCCTATTTTTATCAGCATCCCATGGCCAGGCACCCTGAAAAATATACAAATTATCCCCCAAACATCTCAGATTATTAAAACATCTTAGTGAGCTCTGGTTGGCTGGAAATGGACTGGGCAAAGGAAAGGTCTTCACCAAGTTTTATTTGCATGAGGTGTACTATGAGTGAGGATCAAAAAATGAAATGATATATCCAAACACCAATCCAAAATATTGGAAATGCCAATGAGTTGATGGTACCTAGTATCACACGTGGTGGCTAGGCCCCCAGGCCAGGACCTATTGGAATAAAATTAGTAAGTGGACACGATAAATTATTGGATGCCAAATTGAATTCAAACGGAAATCTATTTACTTGGGATTATCCCCAAAAAATCAAATATTTAATTTTACACATATTGACAGCGGCAAGAATAGCTTACGCACAAATGTGGAAAGAGCAGAGGATTCCAACTGAAGAGTTAATTATACAAAAAACAGCAGGCTGTGTTGAGATGAACATGCTCACACTTAAAATGAGAGAGAAAGAAGAATCAGAATACTGCTCAATTTGACATAGATGATACTTGTGGCTAGAAAAAGAGAGATAAGAATTAGAAAAGATGATTAAATAAGAATTCTCAAGAAAGTGATACACAATAGGATAGACAGAAGGATCAAAGATGTATAATAATAACTGTAATATATGTATTAAGTATAGGTATGAATAGATGTTAAAAGAATAAGACAATATTAAAGATGTATAATAATAACTAATATAAAGGCAATATGTATTGATGATTAATGATAAACAAAGATAATATAGACTAAGATAGGTATGAATAAATGTTAAAGTATAACACAATATTATATGTGGATGTCAATGTTGTTGAAAAAGTAACTAAGATTTGTACTGTGCGAAACAATAAAAATTTATTGGAAAAAAAAAAAAGAAAGCAATGAGTGGAAAATAGCTTCCCAAAGCCCATTAAGATACTTCCGTCGCAGAATCCTCCCTTTGACTGCAAGGTGTCCCTGCGGATTTTAATGCAGCAGAAAACAAAGTGCTGCATGAACATCTTACAGTTACAGATTAGTTTTATCTTAATGGACATTTAAATCTCTACGGAGACAATGGCAGAATATGGTAAAAGAGCTGTGCTCAAGAAGCTTCGAGCAGCCAACTACAGTATATCCAAGCTGTAAAATGTGAATTTCACCAGAGTAAAATCAACTAATCTGGGCTATACATCATCCATGAGGGAATAGAGATGGACCCTAAAGTTGTAGCAGTGCTAGAAATGGCTCCCCCTACACTTGGAAAAAACTCCAAAAATTCCTGGGATTTGTGACTTTTATTGCAGTTCATCCCCTCATTTGCCCAGATAGCTCATCCCATCACCAATCCACAAAAACAAAAGAGGAGGGGAAACCCAGACAGCCCTTCAATGGAGCTACAGAGTGCAAGGTTGCATTACAAAAAGTGTAAGTTGAAATGAAACTGTGCTGAAACACCCAGACCCAATTGCCCCCTTCATCATTCAGGACTGAATGCCAATGATGTCACAATGGGTGCAGTGCTTTTACAGAAAAATGAGCAAGGGTACTGGAGTCCTGCCAGCTACACTCTAAGAATGGTAAATGAGATGGAGCAGAGATAGGCAGTCTGTAGAAAAGAAGCTTATGCAGTGCGCTGTGTTCCCCTAAACTTGGTGGCATTTTCTAGATGGAGGGAAAAACCCCATTTGGAAATATGGACTGACCATTAAGAAATTTAAAGGCATTAAACATGGGCACAACTAGGACAACACTTTAACTGATTCACCTTCATGTTAAGTACTTCCATGGGGAGGAACCTTCTTGCAGATGTTTTATTCAGACTGCTACAATCATAAACTAGTTCAAAGCCAGAAGTGATTAAACTGGTCATTCCCTCCAGGCAACTGCGCCCCACCCTGACAGAAAACCAAAATGAAAAACTCAACCAGCTGAGATTAAAGGGTACCTTAAAGAACTTTGAAAGAGAAATGAGTAGTTCCAAATGCACAAGGGAGAAGTACAACTGAAGATGGATTCCGTTTGAATAGGCACTTAAACTAGTCATCCGTTCCATAAAGCCAATGATTAACAGTTTTACAAAAAAAAAAAAACACGATTCAAAAGTGGTGGAGCACTTTGGCTTCATAAAAACCACACACCTAATCAAGCGGCAATTTTGGTGGCCATCACTGAAAAAGGACACAGCTAGCTGCCCCATCTGTACCTCTGCCAATTGGCAACAAATGGTGGGATTCAAATTTTTTTACGACCGGTTCTGTGGGCATGGCTTGGTGGGCATGGCAGGGGAAGGATACTGTAAAATCTCCAGTCAGAGNTTTTACGACCGGTTCTGTGGGCATGGCTTGGTGGGCATGGCAGGGGAAGGATACTGTAAAATCTCCAGTCAGAGGTGGCATTTGCCGGTTCTTTAAACTACTCAAAATTTCCTCTACTGGTTCTCTAGAATTGGTCAGAACCTGCTGAATAAGGATCTGGCAACAAGGGAAAATAACTAGGCCTCTCCAGCCAGTAGAAGAGCCCAAAGCCCCATGGAAAGAGATATCATTACACTTTATTGTAGAACTGACTGAAAGATTGGGGAATACGGTGACCTGGGTGATAACCAATCTGTTCTCCTAGCAAGCGCACTTTATACCTTGTCAAAAAAATCCCCTCAACATGCACTTTGGCTATCATACAGCACATCTATCAGCTGCACAGTGCTCCAGAAAGAATAATCTCAGACTGCAAAGTCTAATTCACTTCATAGCTTTGGCCAGGGTTCCTAAAACTTTTGGAGACCACTCAGGGGCTCAGATCCTCACATCATCCAGCTACTAATAGGGAGTATGAGATAGGGCCAATGGCATCCTGGAGCAGTACCTCAAATGCTAGATTAATTGCAAACAGGACAATTGGACAGACTTCCTCCCTTTCATGGAAATTGCCTCAGTGAACAATAGCACTGGGTTCACTCCATTTAACATGGCCACAGGAGAAGACCTTGTAGTTATCCCTGAATTACCTCAGGCCACCCCACTGACTGCATCAATGAAATATTAGGTTGCCCAGTTATTATAATATCCACTACATAGGACAAATAGGCAGAAGACTGGCAGAACATATCCTTGAACACAAACTAGCAGTCAGAAGACATGATGAAAACTTTTTTTTTAATTTCACAACATATGGACAGACTTAATGATAGTGACCATCCTAAACCAAACCAAGTCCTAAAATGCTAGGAAATTTCTAGAAGCCTGGCACTCTGATATATTCATAAAGGAAAATATTTATAGTTCATGGTTGAAATGAGAGGTTCTTAGTCCTTCCTGAACTTGGTTATTTTCTTGCAGATATTTCATTACCCAAACTAGGAAACATCATAGTGCTAATCATCCATAATCTTACCTAGTTTGGGTAATAAAATGTTTGCAAGAAAACAATCGAGCTCAGAGAACAAGCAAAAAAGACCAAAACCTTTACATCAGAAATTAGCACCCAGATAACCATAGACTAACTTCAAGATTAAGCTCAGATCAACACTCAAGAAGTAAACAATATCCCGATCAAGGAACTGCCAAACAAGCTAACAGTAAACAGCCCAACCAAAGAACTCTAAAATCACCCCTGTTAAAGCTGACAGGGCAACTGAGAGCAAATCTAATTTCTTACTGTTTTGTTCAGAAAACACACGAGGTAGACCGGGTTCCAACAACAAAAGGCTTTATTCACTCTTAGTCAGTAACAGGACATTTGGCCGCAGTCTGAGCCAGCCTTTACTATACAGGCTGCCTCTGCTTGCTGCTAGCCTACTGGCAGTGTCCTCTAATTTGCGCTCTCTTCAGCTAGCTCTTGGATTGTTCCTAGATGAACAATCCAATGCTTAGTTCATCTGACCAATCACGTTTTGCAGATTGATCATCCACGTTTACATATAGAGACACCCTCCCCTCTTAGTCAGTCTACGGGGTGACTCAGGCTCGCAGGTAGTGGCTTTTCCTGCACTTCGACGTGGACTGCCGATTCATTTTAGTGAAACTCGACGTTGGATGGGACTGCTGTGTCTTCCTTCTTCCGCCTGGCAACCGTCTGGCAAGGTGGGGGGTTATTGAGGGGGGGTGTCAGCCAGTTTACTGCCGCCTGACGTTGCATTTTGCCGGCGGTTGCCGCTCCCTCCCGTTTCCTCCGAGCAGTCGAGCTGTGCCTGGCTGGCCCCTGCCGAATGGGCTCTTTCACGCAAGTTCTCAGTGCAGTCGTTATTTGCTTATCTATTTGCATTATATGTTCATTGTTTGGTTTTAAAAAGTTCTTTATTTACTTCTCGCATTTCCCTCCACCTTGCGTTGCAATTCAATCAGTTTGTCGGTGAATGGTGATATTGTCTGTGGTTCTTTCTATAATTCGGATCGAAGTCTGGATCTAGTGTGCCAGCCCGCGGGGGGGGGTGGGGCGGCCGGGGTTCCATTCCCTGCTCCTCTTCTGTTAAACGTAGGATTATGGGCTGTGATTTGCATAATCTGTCTGTAGCCATACCCAGGTTCCCTGTGAAAATTTTTAGCGTATACCAAATCACCTCTATTTTGAATGGCTAATACCTATAGAAGCGAGTCAAGGGTTTTCTGAGTAAATTATGGTGTAACCTATCAAGGTTTGTATCTACTTTCGCCCATAAGTTAATTACTGCTGGGACTTGTTCGTAGGTAAACTGGGCATTATGTGTGGAGTGTGAAGGCAAACGGTTTACTTTCTGTTGCGACATCTCCGGCGTCCTTCTTTCTAACCTTCCTTTTAGTAACCACCGGACATTCTCTCAGCCCTGCCGTCCGCAGCCGGGTGGCCAAACGCGGTCTTGGGCATGTCTTTGCCTAGGGAGGCTAGTATTGCTCAAAATGTATGCTGGTTGTTGCCCATTATCGGAGACAAGACATCGGAGACCATTGGGTGGCAAAAGGTCGTCCAGTTTTTTAATACAGTTTCTGTTGTCGTAGATGAAAACTTTTACTGTCACAATTTAGAGTTCAGCTCACACAATCAGATAAGGTATGCCCTTGTTAGACCCTAGTCATGTGAATTCCTTGCCAAGTTCCCCGAGGGTTCCAGTCCCTTAACGATGCTTTGGTGCGGGCCGGTCTAATTCCCTGGCATTTGTGCACGGAGGCTTACCCAAGTACTCTATGTATCTTATCAATACCGCACCACAACACTCACTTTCTGGCAACGGCTTTTCATCCTATTAATATTCCCGGGTGCCTTATTAAACCTATTAGTACGCCTGGTTGTAATTGGTCGGACATGACCACCCGATCACCTCACAACAACTACCACCCCTTTTGGAATCTCGAAAGTTCAGTCTGTCTGCGAACCCGACCAAGCTTCAACACTTTTCAGTTTGTTTGGTGCTGCCGGCCACTCTTTACTATACAGCGCGGCCACCTGCGGGTCATGTCACTGATCTTTGCGTGGTCCTCTGGCGTCACATCCAATAAGCTGACAAATGCCGTATCGATCACGGCAAGTCCAATTGTAGCTCGTTAGTCATTGCTGGTGCGGTCTCTCATCGGTTGCATCTGGTAAGGGCTGCTCTGTCTCAAAGCGTCCGCATTGGGAAATTATTGTTTCCCCTGGCGACTGTTGCAGGTGTACAGCTAATGGCATCTAAGAGCATCTGCCAATCCTATCTTATTCTTGGTTGACATAGGAAATACGGTTCGTTTATGCGCTTGTTTCTCACTGCCAATACTTTCCCATTAGAGTTGTGATCTTTGATGATTTGAGAGAGTCTCGCCCGCTATAATCAGTACTCGTGTGAAGCGTTGTTACTCCAGAGACTATTGTAGGCTTCCCGGTCCTCTGTGGCTTGTCAAATTACTCGCTCGGTTCTTTGATAGTATCCTAGAATATTAACGATTAGCGACGGTGCTTCTCTGCATCAAGGACGGTTGTGGCTGCGTACTGGCAACACTACTCTTCCAGATGTATCGGTGGAGGCTGAAGAGACCTCTCTTAATGGCAGTTGTATGCTAAATTGTGCATCTGAAACTTTGTGATGTCTTAGGCAAGCTTTTTTATATTTTGGAAGGCTTTCGTTTCTTTTCCAATCCAATCTTTCCTTTCTATGTCTTAACATGTATTTTGGTGGTGCTGCAACGTTCTGCTATAGTGGCCCTTCGTTTTGGAGCTGAATACACATGGTAACTAGAAATTAATTGTCCTAAAATGTTGTATCTCGGTTTTGTTTTTGGTTCCAGTGTTCTGTTGATTGGCTTGAACTTGTATGCTGCTGTGGTGTGGCTTACCCTCTCCGTCTGATTGACATACGCCCCCCCCCCCCCCTGGAAATCCGCTGCTTTCTTATATTAGGCAGCACTTTCTCTTTTTACTTGAGGCCAGTTCCTAAAATTTTTGTTAATTATTCTTTGAGTCTGTTTCTTATTGATCTCATCTCGGCTGAGACTTGTAGGATATTTGTCGACCATAGGGACGATCCTTTGTATGCCTTTAGGAGGCCGTCGCATCATAACTCTGGATAAGCCTGGCCACTGATCTTACTCCAAACTTGGAGTCGGTGGACATTTGAATGCGCCCCTTATGGGTGACTATAGTCCAGTTCGTACTGTGTTTCTGGTCCAACTGGTGATTGTTCTAGTAGGCTTGTGTCGAAGTCAAGTTAGAATAAAACTTTGCGACTTTCCCATAGTAGTGAAAGCAACTGTTGCGACTATGATCCACGGTATAGCTGCTGGTTGTAAAGCGTGGTCAGGCGTAGCCTTATAGTGACCACAGTTTAACTAGGACCCGTCAGGTTTTATGGTGTGACAATAGGCGTTTCCCACTTGGCATTGGTCCCTAGTTCTAGCACCCCTGGCTATGAGGTTCTAGTGTCCTTATCTTGGCCTTTAGTGCAAAGGGAACTCGCCTGGTTTTATTTCTTCGTGGGGCTATTGGTTTAACTAAAAGAAAATGGTATTTCCCCTGTATACTTGCTAACTGATCCCCTGGCAATTCACGGATGAGTCGTCGTTCCCAGCCAGTTAGTCAGTCACTCGATCGATCCCGGTATCGCGATGCCAATGGCGGAACATTCTCATGCCCAGGAGGATCGGTCTGCTCTCGCTCGAATATACTTCAGCAGCAGCATTTTGACGTGTGTTTATAGGCGACCCGAAAATGTCCCATTGCCGACACAGGATTCAGGTTTTCCTGTAGTCTTTGAGGGTTAAGAGGTTCTTTTGTATTCTTTGTTTTTAGCTACTGGGACTAGTGTTATTAGCGGTCCCCAATACCTATAGAAAGCGAAGGACCCCTGAGTCCACTTCCATCTTGCAGGGCTTCCCTTCGATTTTTACAGTAACTATACCTTCTTCCCACTTCCTGTGTAAGCGCTCTCTATAGTGACGTTTGGGATGTATTCGGCTCGTTACTCTTGTTGCCCACTTTCTCTCAGTCGTTAGGCAAGTCTTGTATTGGGGAATTTCGGCATCCTCGTAGGGCTATGCTTTCTTGTTTCTGCAGACACTTCTTGATATGCCCTGGTTTCTTGGCAATGCCGCAGATACGTGTCTGACGAAATCTGCATTCGGCTCGGGGTCATGGTTTCCTCTGCAGCCAGCGCACTCCCGCCAATTCCTTCCTTTCGCGCTCTTTTTTGTTCGTGAATAAAACACTTGGATGCTCGTCGTCTTCTTCACCTCGACTACGATATGCCTCTCCATGACTCTTCGTACGTGGGTTGGTCGGTGGCTAGGCTGCTTATCTGCTTTGGCTGGAGATAGTGGTGGGTCTTGGCGCTGTGTGTGTTCATCTTCATTTCATTGTGACCCATTTCTTCGCGGCCTCTCCGGGCGGCCGTGGTTCCGCGTGCTTCGGTTCGGTGACTTTGGGTGCTTGTTGACGTAAATTTACTTGTGCATTAGGTCTCTTAGCCCCAAGCACACCGATCCCCGCTCATCGGCTTCATCGATTGTTCAGGAAAACTCATACTCACCCCCTATTTTCGCAAAGAGCAACGAAATCGGCGACGGTTCTTCTCCCTCTCTCTGGTCTTCTCGGTAAAAATGCGTGTCGCTTATTAGATTTGACACCTACCGGAGCAATAGTGTGCTTTGGAAATTCTTTGCATCATGCCACGTTGTTGTTTTAACGACTCGGTGCGCTTCGCAAGGGCCTTTTGCCATCTCTGGAACACCGTTTGGTGCCGCAGATGGTTAGAACACAGCTCGCTTGCGTTGTCTGAATTGTTTCCATTTCCATTGTCTCCAAATACATTTGGAAGGCGGTTCTGTGTATTGACTCCAATCTTCTTCGTTAGGAATTAGAAGGTGCGGGCGGTGCGTTGTTCCAGGCATCTCTGGGTGAGTCTGTCTTATAACAGCGTACAGGTTTCGCGTTGCAGGACGACTCCCTCTCATCGCCCAGTGTTTTGTTCAAGAAAACACACAAGGTAGACGGGTTCCATACACAAAAAGGCTTTCTCTCACTTTATCAGTACAGGAACATTTGCTGACCAGTCAGCCTTAATAGTACAGGCGGCGTCTGCTTGTAGCCTATCGCAGTTGCTTAAATTTGCCGCCTTTCAGCAGCTCTCTCTATTTGTCCTATGAAACCAATCCAATGCTTAGTTTATTTGACCAATCAGGTTTGCAGATTTGGAGTCACCCACTTTACATATAGAACACTTACTAGTACTGATAGTGTTACCTAGTTTAGGTAATGAAACATCTGCAGGAAAACAACCAAGCCCAGAGAGCACCAAAGACTTTTATTTGTTGCTGTGGCTTGCTACTGCAGAAAGAAAAGGAGGCAAAAAAAATTGTTTTGATTGTCAAATATTTCTGGCTCCAATAATTATTATGAATTATATTTAAATGTTCCTATGGTTTTGATGGATAGTCTGCTAGAACATGTTTTCTCCTTTATTTGTAATTTTGTCTAATAATTACCCATTCTTCATTTTCTAACTTGGTTCTATGGTTTCTAGCATCACCACACTTTGTGAGTGTTTTATATAGAAATATTCTATATTTAAATATTTGTCACTGGTATTTTCAGTTTTAACTGAAGTACATTAAGTACATAGGACCATGGTAGGAAATGAATTAGACTGCAATCATGAACACAGCATGTTTAAATTTTAATGTGCCATTTTTCACATTCTGATTTATTCTGGGATGCATATAAATTTGAAAAGAAGCTAAATATTGCTATTTTTTTGTAGGCTGATTTTCACCTGTGCCCACTCCCCATTCAAGGGGATATTTCTCATATTTCTCCACTTTGGGAGCTTTAGGAAATGTGGAGCCTATACAGCATTCTAAAGATAGGAACCATGGAAGGAATTCTTCTCAGTTGCTGCCCAATTTCTGGGAACCAGCTTCTTCAGAAAATTCAAATGTCTCTTATCCAATTGCTTTTTAGAGGGGCCACTAAAACTTGGCTATTCTACCAGGCCTTAGCATATGAGATGTTTAAATGTATTTTTGTTTTTATGAAATGTATTGCTATGTTTTATTTTTAGATTTTTATTTGTTTTTATTTGTTCTTTCATATTAGCTGTTTGATCTTTTGTTGAATCACCTTCAGTGAGCTGGCAGTACTTCTTGCATTTAATTTCTGTTAATATTGGAAAGATACATCCGAATATAGATACATGCTTTGGTTTTTCTTATTGTAATTGTTATTCATATTATTACAATGCTATTATTTTAAAATTCTTTTATATATTGTTGTTTAAATGTTTTGTATGCAGAACACTTAGAGTCATTAAAGTTGGACCATTATATGAATCCATATAATGGATTTTTTTTTTTTTATAAAAATCTAAATTTACCAAGGTTACAAAAGTTGAGATAAAGTCTGACAAACAGACACATCTGCAGCACAATGTTACCTTTATAATTTCTTAGCAAATCATATTTCTTCGAACTAAATAAATGTTGCCTGGAATAATTTGATCAACAAAGTATAAAGATAAAGAAGTTCAATTAGATTCAGGTTTGCCATTAAAGACTGAGGCTGGAGATCTTTCAGAATATAACGGGTGGGCTGGCACTGGGAGCTATGGGATAATTGAAAATTGCTTTGTGCCTTTTATTTACAGAAGATCTCATTTTTTCCCATTAATGAAATGGCCATTTTCATTTACAGAAGGCATTTTTCTGAATCCTTTTCCCCCTACAGACCACCTCCAAGCCAGCTTTGGCCAATTTTAAAACTAAACTGTTCTTTTGCTGTTTTTCCTCCATATGAGATTTGGTCTTATTCTGTTCAGCTAAGAGAGACAATTATATGCAGAGTGATAGAGTCATAAATTCAAAGAGAATCCCAAGATGTTTACATAATTTATTTCCAAGATTCTGTTGGGTTTGAAAGAATAAAAAAGTATCTGACTTACACTTAAAAGATCTGACTTACACTGGTTCAAAATTTAAAATTGCAGGCAATTGCAAAGAAATTTCCATAGAGCAATTCAAATTGTTAATATTGTGCAAAGTATTCTGGATTTTAAAATAACATATGTACATATCAGATTTTAAAATCTTTAATGCCCTCCACAAAGGAATCATCTCTTTTTATCCTAACAGCTTAGCCTTCAAATGTTTTGCAGCACTGGTATAACCTCGGCCTTTTCAGCACTGCTGTTTCTGTGTAACTAGCATTGTCTAGGTCACAGACCATACTTTTGTAATTTATTACATATTATATGTACACTTAGACAGGTGATGAATGATCTGTGAAAAAGAATTGTCTGTAGATAATACAGACTCTTGTTTCACCCGGTTATCCAATCTAGTAATTATCTTCCTTAAGAGTAAATTAATTATTCATACTTCCTCTTTGACAAAGGTGAATAAGCTGACCTCTTATATATCTCCTGTATTATTGTGGGATGATACCGATTCCAAATGAATCAGAAGAACCAGGGGAAAAAAAGGAGTAGTGGTGGTGAAGAACTTATGATTTAAGCTTTAGTCAAAAGGAGCAAGCAACCATAAATGTCAAAATGTAGCCAAACTCACTGAAATGGGATGTGCTTCAATTTATTATTAGATTTTTATCCCATCTTTATGACTTGACAAAGTTCAATGCAGAAACATATTCCTTCCTCCTCCTATTTTCCTGACAATAACATCTCTTATGAAATGAGTTGGACTGAGAGAGAATGATAGGCCAGTTGGCTTTCATGTCTAAAGGTGCTTTACAACTCATAGCTCCTAGTTTCTAGCCTGGTGCCTTAATCATTAGAGGAAAATTTAAATCTGCTTTCTGTCTCAGTATGACATACATTCAATGCTGGCTCATTCTGTTAAGCATTCAGTGAATTACTTGCTTGAAGCATATTTTCTTTATCAATAATTTCTCCTAACATATGGATACAGTTAGTCCTTGACTTATGACTGGCAGTTTGAATTTATAACAGACCTCCCCAAGGCTACTTATGACCCAGATTCAAAGTTCTGATGGATTGCACACCTTTTCCAAGTTTGCAACTGGCAACTTGGCAACTGACAACTTGGCAACTGACTTCCATTTATGGCATTTTGCAGCATCCTGTGGTGACATGACTATGATTTATGCTTTTTTTTTGGTCAAAAACTGGTATTCACTTAGTGGTGGTGGTTGCTTTGAAGCAGAAATCTCTGCTGCCCATATTTTTGTTGAAGTGAAGAGAATAGAAGAAGTGAATCATATCTTGAAGGACATAGACAAAAAACTGTTATATAAACAAAAGGGGCTGAAATATTCCTTAAATTTTGGGAAACAAGATATCAGATAAGCTCCCTGATTTCTTTGGATATTACATGGAAGAGAGGTACAGCACAATGAGGCTTGCAAGATTCATGACAACCCTTTGGGATAGATTAGATCAGGAAACTGTTTCCACTGGAAAACTAGAACTTAACTAGGGGTGGGATTCTACCGGTTCTGTCCACTTCTGTAAAACTGATTGCTCTGAAGAGCAGCAGACAGAGAGCATACATAGAACTGGTTCTATATCTGCTGCTGTTTTGGCCCACCCACCCACCCAGGTTCTTACCTGACCTTTATTTCCTGCTTTTTCAACCGCAGCTGCTTTGCGCAACACAGCTGCAGTTGAAAAAGCAGGGGAAAAGATATTTTCCAATCACTGCACAATTGCACGCAGTGCTGCTCAGCTGTCCAGGCAGCTCAGCAAATTGCACTCACATGACTCATAAATTGCACTCACATGACTCGTGCGATTCACGCATGTCCACGCAATGCAGTACAACAGAACCGGTAGTTATACCAGTCGGATCCCATCCCTGAACTTAACTTCATGTGCTGGACATTTTCAAGAAGAGATTGGACAATCATTTATCTGGAATGATATGGATCTCCTGCTGTGCAGAGTGTTGGACTAGAGATCTCCAAAGTTCCTTCCAATCCTATTATTCTATATTCTATGAGATAGCCTATAATAATAGGATCTTGTAGTCTTTTCAAATAGAACAGCTCTCAGAGGTTTTTCATTTGGCATTACTTCTGTCCTTTTCACTATTTTTTTTCTTGAAATGATTTTTGCTATGACAATAGTGCTTGCCTTGGCTTAGTGCTTTTTGCAGAAAAAAAAGAGTCCAAAACCACATTGAATGCTCTACTGGTTTGCTTTGTTGGTGTAAACAACACTTACTACCAATGGTTTAGAGCATGTAGATGCTGAATGGTTTTTGCTGATGAAGAACAAACAAAGCCCCATTGAGTGATTGATAAAAACCATGAAAATTTTCAGTTGGCTAAATTGTTAATACTTAAATATATTTATGATTGAAAATATGGATACAATCATTGATAGCTCTTCTATCAATGACATACATAATCAGTTGCCAAAGGTATAATTTGGTTGCTATTAGTAGTAATAAGGATAAATGTTGCACAACAATGGAAAACAGTAAAAAAAATATCAGTAAATAAATTTCTGCTGAGCTGTAGATCTCACTAAACACGAGAAGTTGGATTAGTTAGCAGTTGATCAATATAGTAAACCAGTAGTTCCCATAGTGGGCGGTATCACCCCCGGGGGATGCTGGGATGCCTTAGGGGGGTGCTAAGAGGGAAGGAGGCTGGACTCTTAGAGCCGTGCTAGAAGGAAGGAGTCTCGGGCACGGGCCCACGAAAGAGCAAGGGGGGGGTGTCAAGTGCCGACTCTGCAGGATTCACTCATTGACTGTGCACCATCAGAGCCAGCGCCTCCTCAAGTTGCGCGAAGCCAGTGCATGTCAATGTAACCATACCCACACCAATGGACCACGTTCAGATGATGCCGAATAATATGCCTTCTCTCAGTGCCCTCTGTGGCACCCCTTGGGGCTAAAGGTTCAGGGCATTTGACGGTCTGTCGTCCTGCAGAGTAATCATGCCATTGACTTCAGCTCACTGCATTCACCAGACCGGTGTCTTCCACATGCGAAAGCAGTCGCAGCACGTTAGTCGCCACGCCGCGTGCAGCTTTCAACTTGCACCTGTTGCCCTGCCCCTCTTAGTGTCCCAGTGAGAACCACACGCAGGGTCAATACAATCGGTGCAGGGGCATTCTGGCACACGCCAGCCTCCAGTTTCTCCCCACTTGACGGTGCCGGCTTTTCTGGACGCACGTGTACTAGTCAATTGTGTGAACCCTGCTAGGGCCGACCTTTAAAAGCCCCCTGCCACGATCTTATATGCATCTCCTCAAGAAGGGTGCAGCAGAAGGTGCTAAGAGCTCATCGGCTAGGGTGCAGCATCGTTGATGCACTAGTGCATGCATGTAACATGCACCTTCAGCTTTGGACATGGCGCCGTTCAACAGTTGGTGGTACACAATCAATGGGTAAACTGCAAGGTGGCCCCTGTGAACACCCCGTCACCTCTTAGCATCCCCAAGGGGTAAGCAGAAGGGCGCTAATGAGTGCAGGAGGCGGTGCAGACTCGAACGCGGCGCGATGGCCTGTAACATGCCACCGCTTCTGCATTGAGCACCAACCCGGAGCATCTTGCATAGTCATTGTGTGAATGCTGCGGGCCGGACAGCGCCTCGAATGCTCTGCCTGCCTCTAGACCCCCTCTACAGCCTTTTGGGACTACTAAAGTGGCAGGGGACATTCGATGGTGCCCGGACTTGCAGGTTTACCCACTGGCTGGACGAATGATCAGAACTGGTCCCTTGATTGGCAGATGTGAGAAAGCCGCTGCCACTGCTTTCCAAACGTGCCACTCGCTGTCGCATTCTTTCTTTCTCGTATGCGTCCATCCATCCATCATCCAAAATGTTTGTTGGTTGGCCTGCCTGACTGCCTGTCTGTCTGCTGTCCTCTCTCTCTCCATCCATCCATCCATCCATCACATCCATCCATCATGTTCAACAGCACGGCCCCGCAGGCACATCGGGAAAGTTAGAGCAAGCCAATCTGAGAGGGAGGAGGGAAGGTGGAGAGAGAGAGAGAGAGAGAAGAGAGACCTGATGCTTCAGATTGAATGAGGCCTAGTTTAGGACTGAGGCCCTTTCCACACTTGAAACATCTTTGCCAAGCACATTAAAACTTCTTTGGCTTCTATTAAAGTTTGTGGACGAAACAATGTCAAGACTATCAGGAAGTCTCAAGAACTATCACATTTTGTTAGGCTTTAAACAGGATCCATTGGACCAGATCTTCCACTCTAAAGTTACTTTCCTCAATGTATTACAGTGCCAATTCTGAAGAGGCCAACCAAAACGTACTGCGTAAATTACAAGGAGAACATACACACACACACTCCTTCTTAACCCTGCTGAAGCAGCGTGTTGGACTAGAATAGATATCTCATTATCTTGTCTCTCCTCCCTCCTTTTTTCTTTCTTTTTCTTTCTGTCCCTTTCTTCCACCACCCCCTTTCTTTGTCCTTTCTTTCTTTCTTTCCTTTATCTCCTTTATTTTTTTCTCTTTTCTCTCTTTCTTTTCTCTCTCTCTTTCCCTCTCTCGAGGCTCATCCTTTGGATATCGGGGTCACCAAAAGTTTTGGACCTCTAGGGGACCACCAAATTTCATAATTTTAAATCTTAGAGACCACTAATATGAATAGGGCTTTTCGCATTGGTGGGAGAGAGAGAGAGAGATCTGATCCAACCTCTTTCTCTCCGCTCACCCACACACACACAGCAGGCAGGGGTGTGATTTGGACCCCTGATCTGAAAGCTGTTCAAAACTCCCAAAAACTGGTCAAGTAGCTCTGGGGAGGCCATCATACAATTAAACACTTTGCTAACAACAGTCATTAAGTGAGGACCACTTGTATTTGGTTTGCCAGTCACCTGGCCACGCCCACCCAGTCGCATGACCAGAAAGCCCGCCCCCCCAGTCATGTGACCAGCAAACCACACCCTCAGATTAGGCCACACTCACAGAAATTTTAATCCCACCCCTGGGTGGGGGGCACCGAGGATGAGTTTGTAGCAACAAGGGGGCAGTGGACCAAAAAAGTTTGGGAACCACTGTGATAACCCATCAAAAACAGGGACTAAGAAAACATGTGTTACATGAATACCCCAAAACATTTTGTTTTTATGGGTGAAACAAGTGCCAAAACTACTTAGACAGAAATCTTCAGGGACATTGGAGTGTAAAATTCTGAAGTCTCTCTGGACATAGTCAATTGATTAGAAAAGAACACATTTCTTATGGTATTAAAAAAAGTTAACAAATCTAGGAAGTGGTCAGCATTGTTTTCTAGCAATGTCCAGGAATCTACAAAAGTTTTTAAAAGAAGCACATTTCCCAAAATGGAAAGTATGATTTGATAAAGAGATGAACAATGGTACAAACTTTGAGAAACAAGTATAAACTGAAAATAAGATCTACAAAAAAACAAACGAAGTTAGTATAACAGCTTAGAATAAAGTGGAAACATTTATTAATGATAACAAGCAAATAAAATCTAGACTAACTTGGAGGAAATAATAAAAATCAAATCAAATAAATTAATCAAATAGCCATTAGGGCAATAAGTAAGAAAAATGTGAAATGGATCACCAAGGTGGATATAGAGTTTTAAAGAAACTGAATGAGTTATTTTTATCTATCTTAACTCCAGAAAATATAAGATAGTACCTGGTCCTACACTGACTTTTTCAAAGAAGAAAACATAAATACCTAGAAAAATGAGATCAGAAGGCATCTTAAGAAAGTTCATTGTAACAAGTCATGCATCAAAGAGTACCCAAAGTCCTCAAACATAATATTGCTGACCTTCTAGAAAAATTATGTCATTTGTCACTCATATCAGGCTCAGTGGAGAGACCAGAAGATAAGTAATGTGATCCTTTTTATTTTCTAACCAAATGAGAAGATATCAAGGAAATTATAGGCTAGTTAAAGTAATGGCTCTTCCAAAAAAATGGTAAATATAGAAAGACAAAACATATAAAGAACAAAACTTTACTAAAGTAAAATCAGCGTGGTTTCTGCTAAGTAGATCCTTCAACCTCCCTACCTCCCTCTCGCCTTCCCTTCCTTCCTTCCACTGTCTGCCTGCCTATCTATCTATCGATCTATCATCTAACTATCATCTAACTATCATCAGGCATGGATGAAGATTATTAAATTCAGCAGCATATATTTACAAGTGAAGTATTTAATATGACCAATATTCAAAAAATTGTCACAAAGAAGATGGGTTGAATCTATTTTCCAAAGCACGTGAGTGCAGGACAAGAAATAACAAATGAAAATCTATCAAGGAAAGATCTAACCTAGAACTGAGGAGAAATTTTCTGACACTGAGAATAATTAACCAGTGGAGTGGCTTGCCTCTCAACCCTGGAAGTTTTTAAGAAGCTGGACAGCCATTTCTTCAGAATGGCATAGTGTATCCTTCTTGAGCAGGGGATTGCAATAGAAGATCTCCAAGGCCCTTTCTAACTCTGTTATTCTGTATTTTATTCAGAGGATCTTGGATAAATTTAAGGCCTGGTCCCACTGGCTGATGGATGCAAAATGTATGCATAAAGGACACAGCGGATGAGCAAA